>CM061133.1:121012314-121075118 GCA_030789695.1 Scilla litardierei
TGATGGCATGAAGATTTTAGAATTTTCTCATTATCGAGTATATATACGCCGGAGAATAGAAATTTCAAATTCATAGAAATAAAACATGCCAATCTCTCTCCATCAATTAGGAAGTAATCTTAGGACGTCGTTTATAACTCAAATCATCAAATAATATCCTAGCCATGACCATGCTCAAGTCCTAGGATATTTCCTTTAACACGTCCTAAGGTTGAAAGAATAGGAATCGAAGTTATTGTATGGTCGAGAAAATGATGAGTATCGGATAATGGGTTATTGGTCTATCGAGGAAGTGACGCTCATGACACGTCAACGTTCCTTGATTCTTGAAATTGCTATGTTTTTTCATGCTTTCATTTTCTTCACATTTTATTTTCATTTTTTGTTGGGATTGCAATTGATTTGTGTAAGGAGCGTTGGGTCGATGACTCCTAGGTCAGACGACCTTAGGGCATCAGGCCAAGAAGGATCCCTCAGACCTACTAACTCAAACCAATATAATCCATATTCATATGAACTCGTCCAAGCTAAACCTTTCGACATGAGGCCCCGATGCTTCCTGAGGCATGGGGATCCGGCTACTTAGCGTCACTGGAAGAACTGTGCACATATTATTCTTTTATGCACAAAATTCTCTCTCTCTCTCTCTCTCTCTCTCTCTCTCTCTCTCTCTCTCTCTCTCTCTCTCTCTCTCTTTCTCTCTTTCATTTATTCATTCATTCTTTCTAGGGTACAAATAAGTTAAGCAAGATCAATCCCTAGTACTAAGTGGTATGTCGTTATCTAAGTCTCGAAGGATTATGAACCATTATACTTACTATCAATTCTTCAGTCCATGCGTAAAGTGTATTCCTAAGGAGAGTCCAGCCTAGGTCGGTTTCAAGTACTTCTATCCAAGGGATTGTGAGAGTGGGCATAAAGAGCATATTAAGTTGGATCTGAAGCTAAAACATACCCTAATCAAACATCCTAATTGACAGTGAGAGGTCGAGCGTATAAGATAGAAAATGAAATTCTATTCGGTAAATCATGCATATAAGCTCGATTTCGTAAAATTCTCAAAATATATGCGCGCGCACACACACACACACATGAGTGCATGAGAGTGCACGATGCATGATGCAAATGCAAATATTTTTGTTTTGTTTTTTGAATGCATACAAAGAAAGAAGCATGATGCATGGGAAAAAGAAAGGAAAAGGAGGAATATGAACACATGGGTAGAAAATGGGGATGGAAGTGAAAAACATATAAAAATAGGCATGAAATACTCCTCCCCCAAGCTAAATTGAGCATTGTCCTCAATGTGATATAATTATGGAGATATGAGGACGTATGTGTTAGGGGAAAGAGATGTGTCATCTCATTATGAAGTGCTGCCATCGGGTTATGGCTGTGTAGCGGTTCGGGGTGGTGCGTCTGACGATGGTAGAACTATGACATCCGTGGATGGTGGAGGTGAAGGTGCACATGGCATGGTCGTGGAAGGATGTGTAGATGTAGATGGTTATGACGGTAATGGCATAAGGAGGAGAGTAGGTATAGCTGTGGGATAGTGGCCCTGAGAATAGTGCCACTGGTAGACGACATCAAATATGACCGCAAGGTCGTAACAATGGACCTGAGGACATCTATGGAGGACTGGAGTGTGATCAGGGTGCTGGCTGTAGTGGATCTAAGATCGTGAATGGCCTCTTCCACTCGTATGATACGCTCGTTAGTGAAATGAGGTAGAGGATGTGTGCTAGAGTGGGTAGTACCTTTGCTAGTGGGTGTGATATCTGTGAAAAGTGACGTAGTGGTGGTGGCCTGATGGGGCCAATCTGTGTAGAAGCATGATCGGTAATGATGGGGTCATGACTGGAGTGGGGCTGTGTCTGTGCAGGTGGGGGGAGTTGGATCAGGTGAAACCTCCACTACACTGCTCCCTCTATGCAGAAGCGATCAGGGTTAGGCATCGTGGTGTAGGGTAGGAAGGATCCCATGAAGCCATAAATATCTCTCGTCCTCAATGGCTCTGATCATGTGCATGTTCATAAGGACAGAGATGTCTAGTGAGGTGGGGCCAGGAATAGGGGGCATGGTAGCAGGAATCTGGAGAGAAATGGGGGGATGAGCAGAAATAATAGTAATTAACCCTCTGCGGCAAATCTTAGCATTGGGGCTTCGAAGGGTGTGGAATAACCTATAACCCAACCAAGAGCTGACGTGGATAAGATATTGTGGGGATGTGTTTCCATCATCGTGGATGTTGCGGGTTTGGATCATGGCCCAAAGAAAGAAACGCTCATTTTGAGAGACCTGGCATGTCTCTTCCCAACACAATATGGAGTTGGTAATAATGCGGTGAGCTGGGCGAAGGCATGGATGGATAATGGAGGAAGACTTCGCTCTAGTGATAGTGAAAGGGGTAAGGCAATTGATCTGCTTCCCAAAAGTATTAAGATCAAATGCTTCGGTAATGCAGATCCATGCCAAAAGACACCTGGAGTGAGGGCCATGGGCCATCCAAATATAGTGTTTAGGGAGTTGGTGGGCATGACATAGTCCATGTTCATCAGGCGAAATGAAAATCCAGAAGGTTTGTGCCGGAGTGAACAAAGAAACTCTAAGGTGAGTCTCTTATAAGTACGGGCCTCACCCTCCAAGAAATCACTCCATGCTATGTTATACAGGAGGGTTTGGACACCCTCGACGAGTCCTAATGAATTAAGAGAGGGGATTCTTGGGAATTTTGTGGGAATGCTGACTCATCGATAAAAGGATTTTTAAGTGTCTTGTTGACGTTCTTCGACGAATATGATTCCCATGGTGTCTATCTATGGGGGTGGGATGGCAGGTGGTACTGGTAGAGCTATGGATATGGTAGTAGTAGGAACATTCGTAGATGTGCATGCACGTGTAGTCCTCCCTCAGGGTGGTCCCCATGTAGTGCGCTTGGTGCCCTTGCATTGAGGCATAATGAATGTGATAGAGTCGTGAATGCAAGTGTGTATGAATGTGATAACTGTGCAGAGATGACTCCCACATAGATTAGCAAATTCAGCGAGCAACATGGTAAGCTTGGCAAAAATTCAAAATTGAGATAAAGGAAAGAGTGTACCCAAGTAAACGAAGCTCCCTCACTGATTGGTGGTGCCCCAGGCATCAAGTGAAGACCTCAAGCTCTAGCAAAGGTTCCCCATGTCGATGAAACTCCCAGCCGAAGCTTCAAGCGACCATTTCTAGGTTTTGGGTAAGGTTGTTTCGATGAGGAAGATGATGGAGGAGGAGCAGATTGAAGGTGAGAATGGGTTTGGAAGATGATTTTAGGAGGAGAGGAAGAGATTTAAGGGAGGGGTTTGGTCGGAGATGAGAGGATTAGGGGGAAGAAATCGAAACGGCTCGAAGAAATAAAGTGCAAATCGGTCATTTGGGGTGTTGGCGTTTATATAAGTGGTCAACACGATCGGTTTAAATGGTCGCATCGTTTGGTGATTGACTGTGTCGCTTGGGTCATGACGTTTAATTGTGACGCAGGCCATTCAACATAGTCACGTCGATGGCATAATGACCACGTCGTTTCAGAATTTGAATGGCCAAAACTTTGGTTGACGTGGTCGAGTTGATGAGCGCATACTACCGCGTGCAAAGTGGAAAATATGGCCAGAAAAAGCAAAGAGTTGGCATTATTTATGCGGTCGCATCATTTGGGTCAAATGTCCACATCGATTACAGAAACTTGGTGGAATTTTTTTGCCTTGGACTTTTGGGTTTTATGCAGTCGCGTCGATGAAGTCAAATGACCGCGTCAGTTCAAAAATTGAACGGTCTTTTAGCTTTGGAAAGTTGGATTGATGTGGTCGTTTCAAAATTTTAAACGACCACGTGTAGAAAGTGAATTTTTGCCAAATATTCCAGAGAGTTAGTACCTAGAAAATGACCACGTCATTTGGGCGATGCGCCTGCATCGAATCAGCTTCTTCCTTGGCTCACTTCTTCTCGTTTGCCGCCATTTTACATGGTCGTTTGTGATATCTTCATGCGACCGTGTTAATTCGTACCAATTTCTTCCTTGGGTTGTTTCTTGTGCACTTTTCCACGCGACCGCGTGGATAAACCATAATGTCGTGTCGAATCTTCCTGCATTAAAAGCATTTCATATTAATTCCTGAGTTGGGGGTTTTCATTTGATCAAAAAATTTACTATCTAACAAAGGTAAAAAGATGAAAATAAAGGCTAAAATAGGACCAAAAACTTGGGTTGCCTCCCAAGAAGCGCTTGTTTTAAGTCTTTAGCTCGACTCCTTTTCATATGTGTTCATGGTGGTTCTGAGGTGGAGAACGTCAAAGTTGCTTCTCTCCTTGCGTCTTCTTCTCCTCATTGTACATCGCCATGCATAAATCCTTAATCATCAGCTCCTTAGGGTCCGATGGATGTGATCGTGGAATCTCTTCTTCAATCCTTTCCTTCAGAGCCTCATTGAACGTCCTTTTTAGGGCTACTTCTTCCAATTGCCTATTAAAACTCGAGTTTTCGGGTAGTAGCTCCTCCGTATGGCTTTGTGTTGGATATGGAAGACGTTTGTACACCCTTGTGGGGGATGTACGAGGGAATACGGACCTCGAACGTCGCGTACACGAAGTCGTGTACAAAGGGAATCTGTTCCCTTGCGGAGAGGATCTCTGTATGAGCGGGAAAGTCGCATTATATATGCATAAGTGCATGCGACATATGGCTAATAAAGGGGGAATATCTTAAGCTTATGTTGTACCATGCATATGGTACAACTTAAGCTTATAATGTGCCATGTATCATGGTACACCTTAATTAAGTTGTTCCAAAGGAACAACTTACCCTAAAATAACTACCTTGGGGGCTATAAATAAGACCCAAGGGTAGCCATTTTCCTAACACATTTTGCATGAAATTCATGCATGCATCTTCTTCATAGCGAAGCTCTGCAGAAATATTTCCTCTCCCTCCATCCAAGTTCTTAATCTAAAATAGAGATTTAGATTGTGGATTAGTAGCCTTACTCCGTTCGTGAGTAGACTCGATCCGTCGTGGTGAATCCGAAGGCGATGTTCGTAGACTACCGTGCCGCGTACGCAAGCGTAAGTCTAAACTTCATATTATCGATCCTAACTCTGTTTTGGCAGGATCCTACATTGGTATCAAAGCCATATGGGTTCGCCCCGGTCAATCCACCGCCCCGTCGAAACTACGAACGAGTCGTTGTCTTTTTCACGAATGGGTCTCCTACTATTACGGATATAGTAGGAACGCTTCGTGAAGGAGAGAACGCAGCGGTTGTTCTTTTCACGTTAGGGTCTCCTATCATTACGGATATGGTAGGAACTCTCCGTGACGGGAAGAACCGACCGTTCACGTAGTATGTTATTCATTTTTTTGGCACACGGCCATTAGGAAATAACTAATTTCTCGACGAACGGGTGCTTCATCGACGAACGGGTGCTTCATCGAGGAAGATGATGGAAGTTATTTCCATCGGGTAAGAGGAAAATTTGGTGCATGTGCACCATGGCCAAATGGGCTATGAAGGCCATGCACCCCCTCTCCCCATGCGGAGGGGGTTGGCTACGGCCAATAACCACCGGCGACCACCCCATCAAGGGGGAGGAGAAAGTGCGGCAACCCCATTCAAAGGGGGTGGCCGGCCATGGCCAAAGGGGCCATGGCCAGCCAACGCCGAAAGGCCTTGGCCATGGCCGACCATGGCCAAGCCATGACCGGCCATGGCCAGGCCGGGCCGGCAATGGCCGGCCTTGGCCAAGGGCCTGCCGGCCAGGCCGGCCCTGGCAGTGGCCAGGGCCGGCGCCCTGGCCTCAGGCCAGGGCCTGGCCGAGGCCAGGGCAGGAGCCCTGGCCCCGGCCAGCGGCCAGGCCGCCCTGGCAAGAGGCCAGGGCAGCGCCCTGGCCTCAGGCCAGGGCATGGCCGAGGCCAGGGCAGGAGCCCTGGCCCCGGCCAGTGGCCTGGCCGGCCGGCCCTGGCAGAGGCCAGGGCCTGGCCGGCCCTGGCCGAGGGGGGCAGGCCCCCTGGCCGGCCAAGGCAGAGGCCCTGGCCGGCCATTGGCCAAGCCCCGGCCAGGGCAGAGGCCCTGGCCGGGAGAAGTTGCAGTTCGAATATTGGTCGACCAATTTTGTGTTTTTGGTCGACCAATCTGGCAGAAGGTCTGGGTCGACTGCAAATTTGTCAACTAACCCATACGGGGTGACAAAGGGCATTGGTCAAACTCGAATGTGTCGATTAGCCCATACGGGGCTAACCACAGTGCCGAATAGTTCATACGGGACTAACGTTTTAATGAAGTTTTTAACTTGGTCTCTACTCCTTGAAGACTAGCCATAGTGCTCTACTTCATGCGAGATTAGCTAAGTCATTGTGCTCTACTCTACGGAGATTAGCCAATGTACTTATGTAATTGTGCTCTACTCCTTGAAGATTAGCCGTAATGCTCTACTTCATGCGAGATTAGCCATGTCATTGTGCTCTACTCCACGGAGATTAGCCAATGAACTTATGACGTTGTGCTCTACTCTCCGGAGATTAGCCAATGTATTTTAAATTCGTTTTGAAAAATACGTTTTCAAAAACCGCTTTTCCGCTGCAAAGTACTATAAGAGTACTAACATTTGATAAAGTGAGGGAGAAATATTGAAAGTTACTCTAGATGGTGATTGGAAACATAGTGACCTTTCCGATTCTAGAGTAACATCTTCAATATTTTTCGAAAGTAACTTATCAAATACTCGTTTTCCGTTGCTAGTACTATAAGAGTACTATTGTTTGATAAGTGATGGGGGAATATTGAAAGTTGTTCTAGATGGTGATTGGAATCATAGAGACCTTTTCGATTCTAGAACAACATCTTCAATATTTTTCGAAAGTAACTTATCAAATATAATATAATTCCAAGTGGGATTTGAATTTTTAGAACTATCCAAATGGGATACTCTATTATCATTTCAAGTGGGAGTTATATTTTAAGAATTTTTTATGCAATGTTTTTGATCGAACCTTCGGTTTTGTGTCTTTTGCAGCATTTTAAAAGTAAAATGTCTTCCGCTTCAAAGAATATCGTCGCTGAGTTAAACAAAGGTGAAAAACTCAACGGCGATAATTACAAACTTTGGTCCATTAAGATACAATAGCAAGAAGTGCTCGAAACTCTAAAGAACGTAATGATTGAACCCGAGTTGGGCACTACGGCCCAACACCGAAAAGACAAGGAAGCTTTTGATGCTTGGTCTCGGAAGAATAAGATAGCACGCATTACGTTATTAAGCAGTATGGCTGATGACATAATGCGCATCTTCCGAGAACATGACCTAGCCATGGACATATGGTCCAAGCTAGAGGAGAAGTTCGGTGGCACATCGGTGTCCAAACTTCGCGCCTTAACTATAAAGTTCGATACATATAAGAAACGTCCAGATCATTCCATGGGGAAACATCTGCGACATATGGCGAACCTTATATCAGAGTTAAAGGACACAGGTCATGTGCTCACGGATGAGCAACAAATCCAAGCAGTCATACGTTCCCTACCAAATGGGTGGGATCAGATGAAGATGCATCTCACTCATAATGAGAGCATCAAGACCTTCAACGATGTTTCCAAGCACCTCGAATTAGAGGAAGAGCGGCTTGCGGCTGCCAAGCCAGGTGCAGAAGTGCACATGGTTGCTAGTTCCTCACACGGGGGAAAGAAACGTAAAGATCGTTCGAAGTCTTCTAATGAACGTAATAAGCAACCTGAGTCTACCAAGGAACCCAAACATAAGGGTGGACACAAGAAATGGCACAAGAAGAAAGACTTGAAAAGGATCAAGTGCTTCAAGTGCAACAAGCTCGGTCACTATGCTCGTTCGTGTACGAGTGGAAGTGACGAGGTAACTTGTAATACTAGTTACATATGTGTTTCTAGTTCACTATTTCTTGTGGAATCTAATCCATTTTGGGATAATTGATTCAGGTGCCACCGACCACATAGCAAAGGACAGACGGTCCTTCGTGGAGTATCACCGGATACTCAAGGAATGAAGTGGATCAATGTAGGAAACAACACACGTGTTGAAGTGAAAGGCGTTGGGACTCGCAAGCTTGTCTTGGACAACGGCCGCACTATCCTACTTCATGATGTTCTCTTCATTCCATATATTCAAAGGAATATTAAAATTGTGGTCAATTTATTGGGTCTTGGTTAATGGTTGGTTCCTTCATGTTTGTAATATGGACCTATTTTTGTAATAATTCCTTTATTGGTTCTGGGTTATGTATTTAAAGGATTCATTGTAATAAGTACAATGTATGATTTCTCATTTCCTTATGACAAATTCTTTGACTAATGAGTCTAATATAATTTGTTGGCACTCAAGGCTTGGTCATATTGGACCAACGCGTATGGATAGACTTGCCAAACGTGGCCTTCTATCCAATGTTTCAAAGGTTGAAATGTCGACCTGCGAACATTGCCTTGAAAGGAAATCTTGTCGCAAGCCGTTTGGAACCGGCACAAGGGCCAAGGTTCCATTACCGCTTATCCATTCGGACATATGTGGTCCGATGAATGTCAAGACAAGACGTGGGAAGTCCTATTTCATCACTTTTAATTGATAATTTCACCCGATTCGGTCATATCTATTTGATATCCCACAAAAGTGAAAGCACTAAACCTGCTTTAAAAACTATATGAGTTTAGTGGAGAATCAATTAGATCGCAAGATTAAGGTCATGCGAACCGATAGGGGCGGTGAATATCAATCAACAAGTTTAAAGGAACTTTGTGATGAAAAAGGCATAGTACATCAGGTAACTATGCCTTATACTCCTCAACAAATTGGTGTTGCAGAAAGGAGGTATAGGACTTTAATGAAAAATGGTCCGTTCAATGATGGCGCAAGCTAACTTGCCAATCACCTTCTGGGGTGATGCATTATTGACAACCGTTTTCATTTTAAACCGCGTACCCTCGAAATCAGTTAGCTCCACTCCTTATGAGTTGTGGAACCAAAGGTCTCCTGACTTAAACATTTTACCTTGAGTTTGGGCATTCAACGCACAAATTTCCTCCCATAAGTATGGCAAACTTGGGCCATGGGGAAGGAAATGTATCTTTAAACGATACGCATTAAACTCCAAAGGTTATGTTTTTTGTTAGTCAGGAAGACAATGGTGTGCTAATTGAGTTTGAGTCAAGGGATGTCGCTTTCTTGGAAAACGAGTTTCCAAGACAGGGCGAGATAAGTCAGGACTTATCTCTATTTGAGATTTGTGATCAAGAAGGATTACCTCATTCGAGTGGGAGAATTCTTGGTGAAAACGAAAATACTTTTCAACCTTCACCAATGGATTATACGAATGACGATTATCCTATTCCATACGGGAATAATGATCCAAGTGGGAGCAATTCTAACAACATTTCAAGTGGGAGTGATATTAGAATTGATCTAAATTCGAGTCAACAAGGACTTAAAGAATCTCAAATATGCCACATCATGCCCTGCAAAAGACAAATGGATGGAAGCGATGAAGGAGGAATTGAAATCCATGAAAGTTAACCAAGTCTGGGACTTAGTTAACTCACCCAGAGGACATAGAGCAATTGGGAACAAATGGGTTCTCAAGATCAAGCATAAGGCTGATGGCTCTATAGATAGATATAAAGCTCGCCTTGTCGCGAAAGGTTTTACGCAACAGGAAGGGATAGACTACGAAGAGACCTTCTCACCTGTTGTGCGTTTTACCTCGATTCGCCTGATTCTGGAAATGGTAACTTGCTTATACCTCGAATTACATCAGATGGATGTAAAGACTGCCTTTCTCAATAGAGAATTGGACGAGGAGATCTATATGGAACAACCAACAGGGTTTGTAAAAGAAGGAAACGAACATAAGGTTTGTAAACTTCGTAAGTCCATATATAGTCTTAAATAATCCTCGAGGCAATGGTATATACGATTTCAAGAAATTGTCTTATCAAATGGATTTTCCATACTTGATGAAGATAACTACGTATATATCAAGAGGATTAAAAGCAAGCATGTTATTATGTCTCTATATGTAGATGACATTTTAATAGCCAGAAATGACAAGGGCTTTGTGATAAGTATCAAGGCTTGGCTTTCATCAGTATTTGAGATGAAAGGCATAGGAAAAGCCGCATATATCCTTGGAGTTAAGATTTCAAGGAATCGTTCGAAGAAACTTCTTTCTCTTTCACAGGAGATTTATATAAAGAAGGTTCTAGAACGATTTAATATGCAGGACTGCAAGTCCATTGATATTCATATAAGCATATGCGATAATTTATATCTGGAATCGTGTCCAAAGAACCAAAAAGGAAAAGGAAATTATGGAAAAAGTTCCATATTTCAGTGCAGTTGATAGTCTTATGTACGCTATGGTGTGTACGAGACCGGACATCTGTTTTGCCGTTGGAAACGGTAAGCTGTTACCAATCCAACCCAGGGCAAGAACACTGGAAAGCGGTTAAGAGGATAATGCAGTATCTTAAAGGAACTGCAGATTTGCAAAAGACTATGATAAAACCAAGAAGGTAGACATAAGGTACATATCTACGCATGAGATGATAGAGGATCAGCTTACGAAAGCAATCCCCAGAAATGTGTTTTATAAACACTTATCATCCCAAGAATTGCGTATGAGCTGAGTTGTACCAATATATATTCCCATGTCTAAGAAAGATCAAATTTAATAAAAGAATAAGTTCTTTTTTCAAGCATTGCATATGAATTTCTTAAAGAAATGTTTGTGTACATTTTTTGAAATCTCAGCTGAATTGTGTGTATGTCGGACAGATTAAGGTTGGCTCTCTCACATGAGCAACCGCCTTATCTTATCAGATGGGTAAGATAGAGATGAGACTAGTTTAAAGTCAAAATCATTAGACGAATGATTTAGAGTCATGACTTTAACCAAGATAGTCGAATGAAAGATCTGCATCATATGGATGCTTACAAAAGATCTGAGATCTGTATCACAAGGATAAAAAGATCTCATTGGATTTTATAATCCTCTCTGTCTTATGCAGGATGAGAGTCCGGGAATATTTCCTGAGTAGTAAGGGGACTAAAAAGATAGGCACTGTGGTGTCTGATCTTTCATCCGTACAACATCAATAAGACATACTCTCCCTGGGAAAGGAGTGATGTTGTAATACGTGTTCATACCACGTATGCATTTCGACCACTGAGTTAGTAGCAATAGTGCTTGCTATTATGTGAGACTCAAAGGCCATACGGGTCTTAACTCTTACCCTCAAGGACTCCAATTGGTTCCTTTAGATTTGACGAGATGATCGCTATCTTAGCGTGTTACTAATGGGCTATGGTAATTCGGCTCGGCGGGGCACGTTAGAAAAGCGAATCAAGTCAAGATCAGAAGGTTCGCAAGAAGAGGAAGATTGATTTCATATTCGCATTTGGGCTTTAATGATTCAAAGCTGGCCAGCCAATTGTAATCCAGATGGGATTCAATTGTTGAATATAAAGTACAAGAAAATGTGAAGAAATAATCTAGGGTAAAGCATGCGTTGAACTACTCAACTTTGCACCTTCGAGGTCGTTGTGTATCTCTAACAAGTGCACAACAACAGACTCTACGCGCATGACGGTCGCACGGTCTATTTCTCGGTATGATAGATGAAAGAACTAAGGGAAAGACGTTCTCTTACAATCCCCTCAAGTGTGAGTGGGAGATGTTGGATATGGAAGACGTTTGTACACCCTTGTGGGGGATGTACGAGGGAATACGGACCTCGAACATCGCGTACACGAAGTCGTGTACAAAGGGAATCTGTTCCCTTGCGGAGAGGATCTCTGTATGAGCGGGAAAGTCGCATTATATATGCATAAGTGCATGCGACATATGGCTAATAAAGGGGGAATATCTTAAGCTTATGTTGTACCATGCATATGGTACAACTTAAGCTTATAATGTGCCATGTATCATGGTACACCTTAATTAAGTTGTTCCAAAGGAACAACTTACCCTAAAATAACTACCTTGGGGGCTATAAATAAGACCCAAGGGTAGCCATTTTCCTAACACATTTTGCATGAAATTCATGCATGCATCTTCTTCATAGCGAAGCTCTGCAGAAATATTTCCTCTCCCTCCATCCAAGTTCTTAATCTAAAATAGAGATTTAGATTGTGGATTAGTAGCCTTACTCCGTTCGTGAGTAGACTCGATCCGTCGTGGCGAATCCGAAGGCGAAGTTCGTAGACTACCGTGCCGCGTACGCAAGCGTAAGTCTAAACTTCATATTATCGATCCTAACTCTGTTTTGGCAGGATCCTACACTTTGATGTGTCCATATTTTCTATCTTTTGATAGCATCATTCCATTGCATTTCATGTCATATCCGCATCCAAATCCCGTATTTTCATACGATACTGCACTTCTAACGCCATATTCGAGTTTCGTAGAGCTTTTGTGGATTTTCAGGGATTTTGGAGTGATTCAGAGACATTTTTTAGATATGGACACATTCAGCATGCCCGTGAGTCAGTTGGCGAGGCTCTACAGGAGTTCGTCGAGGTTCGGGAGTTTATTGGAAGAGAGGAGGAGAAGCTAGCAAGAGAAAGGAGTCATTATGGATCTTTCCCAGGCGACTCGACCGAGTAGCAGAAGCTGCTCGGTCGAGCTGATACACGAGCCCAGCAGAATGCGCTACTCGATCGAGCAGAGTGGTGACTCGGCCCGAGTCAACCTATTTTCGAGCTCCATCTCACCAACATCCTGCTCGACCGAGCAGGACCTACTCGACCGAGCCAACGGACGACTCGACCGAGCTCGGCCTACTCAAGCCGAGTAGGCAGAGCGACATTTTGGAAGGAGAGCTCTGATATACTGACAGCTCGACCGAGTAGGCGGGTTACTCGACCGAGTAGCCCGGACCCCTTCGCCCAGCCAAGAGCAGTTAAGGTGCCTGATCGACCGAGCATGCGTCTACTCGACCGAGTAGTCGACTCGGTCAGCGACATGTGGGCCCCCAAACTTCATATTTCTAGAATTTTCGTGGGGGCCCCACACTAATATATTAGAGTTATTTTTGACTGACATTTTAGGGAGCTTTTGAATTATGTTTTGAATTGAGCTTAAGGAGAGGAGATCAAAAACTATTGTAGATCTAGATCTAGGTTTTGGAATTCAGTTGTTTTTGGCAAAAAGATTACATTTTTATTATCTCTTGCATCTTGGAATCTGCGGGAATTTTTTGGATCTCTATTGGCTATTGTTCTTTCTCGTTTTTTGGTACGTAAGATCTCAATTTCTCGCTTGATTTAATTGCTACGATGTTTTCTATGGCGAAAACTATGTTTTTATTTGTCGTTATCGCTATGTGTGAATAGTTTTCCTTAGGGCTGATGGGTTAGCTCTAAGACTCTATGAAAGAGATGTAGATATGGATTTCTAGGTTTTGTTAGGAATAAAGGGGGATTATTTTGGTTAATCCATCCAAATACCTAGGAGAACTCGTACTGAGATCATGCCCACGGTCGGTGGAATTGATGAGCTTAAAGAGTGTCTTTGGGATTTAAATAGGGAGTTAGTGGATCCAATCAAGGCTCGTGACCATACCCGACTCGTGCCTTGAAGGGATCCACCGACGAACTATATCACTACATTAACGGCTACCACCATTGCGTCAATGAGAGCCACCGAAATACCTCGAAGTTCTAACCCACGAGAGTGGTATGAGCTGAGAGATCAACTCCCTAAATCCAATGCAACGTAAGAATCCCATTCTACCCTAAGGCCCTAGCTTCTCTTATTATCGAACCAACAACACCATCACAACCAATCTTCCTAAACAGACTTCTATCGCATTCTGATATCTAAAGATAATCTGATACTCCAATACACTGTCACTGTCCCTGTGGGATTCGACAATCCAATTACTATAATTTGACATCGTCCGCTTGTGGATAGAGCCCAGAGTTAACACCTCGGAACCATATTTCGCCTGGCGATTGTGACACCGCCGGGTGGATTTTAGGTGTGAGTTCGGGGTGTGTCAAGTTATTGCCGCTGTTGCCGGGGACAGTTACGGTCGTATCTCAGTTTATTTTTATTTTGAAGAGTCTTCTAGCAACTCTCAACATTTCCTGTCTTTCCATCCTTATAAACTTTTTTTATTATCTTGCTACTCATGGTGTTTTTCTGAGTTGTCTTGTGCATGATCACTCACTTTGGAGCTTTTGATAAAGAATTGATATTTGATCCTGAGATCGAGAAAACAGCAAGAGCTCTCAGGGCCTCGAATAGAAGTCAGACACCCTTTGATCAAATGGCGGAAAATACCGCCACTCTACCTTGCACCAGGTATATACGGGACCACATGAAACCGAGCTTCGAAAACAATTCCTCCATCTTGAGGCTGTAACTGGTGGCAGTTAGCTTCGAATTAAAGACCGGGCTCATAAATCTGATGTAGCAGGATCTCTTCCATGGGCATCTGCACGAGAACCTAAACCATCATATTGACACTTTTCTGGTGAAGTGCGATACATTCAAAGCCAAAGATGTGAGCGACGACGCCATTAAGCTAAGCCTCTTTTCTTTCACCTTGAGGGATAAAGCTTCATATTGGCTACGAGCCCACCCGTCCAACCATTTCACTACGTGGGAGCAACTGGCGCTCGCCTTCGTAGACAAAGTCTACCCACCCTCCAAGACGGTGCGGATCAGAGGAGCTATCTCAAATTTTAAGCAGTTGTCGCAAGAATCTCTCTTTGAGGCATGGGAAAGGTTCAAGGACCTTCAACATCAGTGTCCTCATCATGGGATCCAATCCTGGGATCTGTTACAAAGCTTCTACAACAGGCTACAGCCCAGTACGAAGATGATAATTGATGGCGCCGCACAAGGCGCCCTACTGGACAAATCGCCTGAGGAAGCCATTGACCTACTGGAGCATATGGCAGCGAATAACCAACAGTGAAGCGAGGAGCGCACTATTGTCACCAAGACCCCTGAGGTAAATGCTATTAGCCACCTCGATTCTCACATTGAAACTTTGTGCACGCATGTGGCTAGGATCGAGCAATAGTTAGACTCCATCCCAACAACTACCAGAACCCCACCCTATCATTTTTCGGAAGAATACAGAGAGCAGAGCTACGTTCCTAATGAGGGACATTATGACGGAGCCAAATCATCTGAGTCGGTACAGTATGTGCAAGGAAATGGGTAAAAGCAGTGGCAACATCCGGCTACCAGGAATCATCCTGGATTGTCATACGGGAACCCAACTAGAGGGCTTCAACCTCCACAATTTCATAGGCTACCACCCCCATCCTCAACAATAACAAGGACAGCCGCCACATCAACAGCAGAGCGGATTTAGGCCATCTGGGCCGTATCGACCACCGGGATACCAATTTAATCGCCCACCCCAACAAGGCTATGCACCAACGCCGTCGCGTTCCTGTCTGGAGACCACCGTAGAGACATTCATGAGCGAACAAGTCAGGTTAACCAAGACACGTCTACTCAATTCAAGAACATAAACACGTCGCTTGATGAGCTGAGGGGTCAGATGTCCCAATTACTTAAGAATCAAGGGAGGTTGCCATCGCAACCAGAGCCGAATCTGAGGGCTCAAGCTAATGTCGTGGTCTCTGTTACCACGCGTGGAGGTCGGACAACCGACGCTGTGATGGTGCCGGTCACAAACAAAGAACAAGTTACAATCGAGGATGCCACTATTGGCAGTGATGAGGAAGAGGCTACAGATGAGCCTAGTGTGAACGGAGAGAGGGCGGATTCTCCTTCCACCATACCCACAGTCACACCGGCACCAAGGGACGATGTAACTAGTTCCAGTAAGCCATCTCCCAAGAACGTCGCAAAGGATAAGGGAAGCCGACCCCCTCCGCCGTATCCACAGAGGCTAGCTTTAGCGAAAATGGAGAAGTATTCAAAGTTCATGGAACTTCTGTAGGGCATTCAGCTCAACATCCCCTTTGTGTATGCCATTACGGAAATTCCTTTCTATGCTAAGTTTCTGACGGACCTCATCACCAGGAAGCAGAAGCATGAGGAAATAAAGCTTTTGGAGGACTCTACCTCCATCATGAAAAACCATCTCCCGAGGAAACTACCGGATCCGGGAAGCTTCACAATCCCAGGCTCTATAGGAGGTACGCCTATCAACCGTGCTCTAATCGACCTAGGAGCGAGCATCGGCTTGATGCCGATCTCCATATTCGAAATACTACAGACCAGAAGTGAATTGGAGCCCACAAACATGTCCATACAGCTAGCGAATCACTCGATCACGTATCCGGTAGGCATTTCCAGAGACATCATTCTACAAATACCTCTCGGATTGTGTGTGCCGGTGGATTTTGTCATCATGAATATGCCGGAGGGAGGAAGTTTCCAACTCATACTTGGCCATCCTTTCATGGTGACTGCCGGCGTCCTTATAGATGTTTGTGAAGGGACTCTCTTAATGAATGTGGGTAATATTGAAGCCCAATTCTGGTTGCAAAAGTCTATGAGGGAGAATTTCTGAGAAGAATGAGCTAGATATCTGGAGCTCTTAGAAAATGATGCCATAGGGGAGTATATCGCTGAGGGGGTCATGAAGGACCTGATGAGAACAAGTGTTGATGATGATGGTGACCCCATTTACAACAAGGCGGTTGTCGCCTATCTTCGTGTGCTTGATGGGGAGCCCACAGACAACACTTTGCACCACAAGAAGCCGGAAGCCATCAGTCACGTAACCGAGAAAAACCATGGAGAGGGACCATGCCAAATACCGCCGCATGGTATCGTTGGCAAGTATGATAAGTGCATCTCTTACGTGCCAAACAATAATTGAAGAACGTGAGGGGGTCGAGCTCATGACTCAAACGAGCGCATATCGGGAGGCAACCCGATCTTTTATATCTTAGATTTTCTTTTTCAATTTTTTTTTTGCTTTATTTATCCCAGAAAACCAAATAAAAAACGATTTCTGTTCCATAAAAATGTGAATTATAAAAATCTAACAGGCTCTTCCTTTCTACAGGTTGAACGTTGAGGGCAGCACGAAAATCGATGTATTGAATAGAAAGGAGCTGGAAGGAGAGCAGCTGATAGAAGAACAACTTAAGGGAAAAGAGTCACATGTGACTCGACCGAGCAGTCACCTGCTCGATTGAGTAGAGGAGAGCACAAGAAAAGCAAGGAGAATAGCATTCTGCTTACTCAGCCCGAGTGGCTCCTACTCGGTCGAGTGACCATTCACTCAGTTGTGTAGACACTTACTCGATCGAGCGCAGAAAAATTGATGAAAAACAGCACTCTGCCTGCTCGGCCCGAGTGACACTTACTCGGTCGAGTAGTCGCTTGCTTGACCGAGTACCCATATGCTCGACCGAGCTAAGGGAAGCATATGAAACAACGACAATGCCTGCTCAGCCCGAGTAGACCTTGCTCGGTCGAGCAGCTGGGTGAGTATTAACCTTGAATCTTGATTTATTTAATTAACTAGGCTCGACCGAGCACTCAGACTGCTCGGCCCGAGTCACAGGCTGCTTGATTGTGAGACCCATTTTAAGCCAGGTTCGAGTCACTTATATACCCTAACCCATCCTAAAACACCTGCCCTAATCACTCATCCCCTAATTATCGCCCCAGCCCTCCCACCTTCTCCTACTCGATCCAAACGGCTGCCGCCCACATCCCGCCGCCGCCTCCTCCAGCATCACATAGACCTATCACCCTACCAGTCAATCTCTCTCTCTCTCTCTAAAATTCTTTCTTCCCATCCTAAATTCTTTCTCCCCCCGGTCGTCGCCGCTCCAGCCCCCAAACCCCAGCCACCGCTCCAGCCCCCGCACCCCAGGGCAACCCTATTCAGTCGACCGAGCACGATTAGTGCTTGGCCGAGTCATCAACCCACCCCTTTACTCGTCCGAACTACTCGACCGAGCACACTTGCTGCTCGGTCGAGCTCTCATACACATCACTCCCTATACATTTTTGATTTTCATCCCCTGACACTATTCTCTCATCCCATTTTCAGGTACATTACGTCTACAGAGGAGGACGCGTCCCGGAGCAGCTCAGGGGATACCTCTGATCCGCAGCAGTCACGTGCCCGATCGCATCATTGTCTCCGCATCATTCGTGTCGGTACACTCTTTCCACTGTTTCCTTTACATACCGACCTATGTTTTAGACTGCTTACACGATGTCACCACGCCGAGCTAGACACATAAACACCGACATCGGCGCACCCACCTCCAGGCCAACTAGACACACCCGTCGTACACGCTCACCCACATAAGGCCATATTGTTGGCACCCTTGCACCCCTGACAACCGACACTCCAACCCCTCCCGAGTGTTTGTATCTCAACGACACAGCATATGACGTTACCTTTTAGTACACTGACCAGGGCGACCAGTTCGTCGCAATGCTCCTACTCATTAGTCATGGAGGCGACACTACTCAACAGTCCATTGAGCAGGACCTCCCCGGTTTTTGTAACCTGATTAGGCACTGGCGATCCGACCCCATAGACACTCCATCGTTATCATGGGCTTCTTACCCACTAGTCGACCCAGTCGTCGAGCCACAGCCAGTTGCCACCGTCACTGGTCCACAGCAGAGGGACCCATCACCACCTCCAGAGGGTGGTGCCCCTGCTTGATGCTGTCCCTCCACCACTTTTTGTTGTTGTCCTTCCCTAGTGTTATTTTGTGCCCATCTGTCTTTTCGGGGCCTTAGTCTTACACAGCTTGGGGGAGGACACACCATGCATCACTCCATGCATTTGCATCACTCTTATACTTGCATCGTATCATTATTTTTCTTTCGTTTTCATAGATTTACTTTCCATTCACTTTTTATCTCCTCACCCACCCACCCACCCACCCTAGCATCATTTCCCGCATATCAGCGTGCTCTCAGCAGTGAGGACACTACTGCGTTTAGCTTTGGGGATGAGCGCTATCGCTTTATTTTTATTTTTAACATTTTTCCTTCATTTTCCACCAATTTTTTTTTCACTTTTTCATTTTTTCTCATTCAGCATCACGTTTTTTCACTTTTTGCCATGCTTGCATGCCTGTTTTTCATTTTCTTGCTTTCTCCACCTTTCTCCCTTTTAGCTAGAATTGTTCTACATGATGATATCTCTTATAGAGATCAGTAGCTACTCATGATGCTTATATCTATGTACATGTTATTTAGGGTAGTCTCAGTTTTACTATTTATATGCCGGCATATTCTCTTGTTGATCTCTCTAATATAATGCCTGTTATGAATTGAAATTGAATGCATGAAATAGTATCTAGTACTTCTTTGTTGGGTAATGCACCTAGGTTCATGCATCATTAGTACATTTGGAGCACCTATTTGTTATCTTATCCACTTCAATTTGCATGCCTGATATTATTGTGCTTTATACAGCATGCTTTCAATGTTCATTGAGATGAATGAAACTATCCATGCTAGCTATGAGTTTAGTTAGAGTATTACCCCATTGAATCGTTATGCACCTCTGATGAGTGAATGGACTGATATATTATTTTCCTTCTCAATATATCCTTATGATTCTCTACATATCATTTGGTTTCACCCCCTACAGCTGCTTCTACCGCATCTACTTCCCAAAAATCCCAAAAGAAAAAGATAGCGTCTAAATAATAAAAAAATGAAAAGAAAAGAGAAAAAGAAAAGAAGAGAAAAGAAGGAAAGAAAATTATTTCCTATCCCTTTATTAGAAGCTAACACAAATACTTGGGAAAAGACAAAAATTTCCATATCATATTCCTAGATGCGACGCCTCAAGCTTAGCTTGGGAGGGTGAGCCACTTGATTATATGAGTGAGTATAATATTAGAGTGGAGATGGTGCACAATGGGGAGATTCGATAATGCTTGAAATTTACAAAATATTTTAGCTTTGGAGATTTTTCAAGATTTGAAGTGAATATTTGAATAGCATGACTTCTTTCCATTCTATATTGCATGTTGGTGTGATCTCTTTATGCTCCACTTATATCTATTGATTGAAAAGTGCATTGCTAACTCTTTTTATACTAGACTCTATAGATTGCATGAAATTGATATGAGTTGAAGGCATGATTTTAGAAGATCCCTACTTTTGCCTTTATTACATGCCAGCCATATGATTAGTAGATTTGAAAATACTATTAGCATGTGTTTTATTGTTCGAAGTATCGTGATATACTGTTGAGGCTTGAGATCTGATTGAACATTTAAGCAAACACCCTTCCATCTCTTATCTCTTTTAATTTCTTTTATTTTTCGCCCGGCTTGCCTAGTATTCGTCTTCCTCAAGGATGAGTAAGGGGAAAGCTTGGGGGATTTTGATGTGTCCATATTTTCTATCTTTTCATAGCATCATTCCATTGCATTTCATGTCATATCCGCATCCAAATCCCGCATTTTCATACGATACTGCACTTCTAACGCCATACTCGAGTTTCATAGAGCTTTTGTGGATTTTCAGTGATTTTGGAGCGATTCGAAGCCATTTTTTTTGGATATGGACACATCCAGCATGCCCGTGAGTCCGTTGGCGAGGCTCTACCAGAGTTCGCCGAGGTTCGGGAGCTTATGAGAGGAGAGAAGGAGAAAGGAGTCATTATGGATCTTTTCAGGCAACTCGACCGAGTAGCACACGCTGCTCGGTCGAGCTGATACACGAGCCCAGCAGAATGTGCATCCTACTCGGCCGAGTAGAGTGGTGACTCGACCCGAGTCGACCTATTTTCGAGCTCCATCTCACCAACATCCTGCTCGACCAAGCAGGACCTACTCGACCGAGCCAGCGGACGACTCGACCGAGCAAGGCCCACTCGGGCCGAGAAGGCAGAGCGACATTTTAGAAGGAGAGCTCCGATCTACTGATAGCTCGATCGAGTAGGCAAGCTACTCGACCGACTAGCCCGGACCCCTTCGCCCAGCCAAGAGCGGCTAAGGCGCCTGCTTGACAGCGCAAGCGTCTCCTCGACCGAGTAGCCGACTCAATCGGCGACTTGTGGGCCCCCAAACTTCAGATTTTAGAATTTTCATGGGGGCCCCACACTGATGTATTAGAGTTATTTTTGACTGACGTTTTAGGGAGCTTTTGAATTATGTTTTGAATTGAGCTTAAGGAGAGGAGATCAAAAACTATTGTAGATCTAGATCTAGGTTTTGGAATTGAGTTGTTTTTAGCAAAAAGATTACATTTTTATTATCTCTTGCATCTTGAAATCTGTGGGAATTCTTTGGATCTCTATTGGCTATTGTTCTTTCTCGTTTCGGTACGTAAGATCTCAATTTCTCGCTCGATTTAATTGCTACGATGTTTTCTACGGCGAAAACTATGTTTTTATTTGTCGTAATCGCTATGTGTGAGTAGTTTTCCCTAGGGCTGATAGGTTAGCCCTAAGACTCTAGGAAAGATATGTAGATCTGGATTTCTAGGTTGTGTTGGGAATAAAAGGGGATTCTTTCGGTCGATCCATCCAAATCCCTAGGAGAACTCGTACTGAGATCATGCCCACGGTTGGTGGAATTGATGAGCTTAAGGAGTATCTTTGGGATTTAAATAGGGAGTTAGTGGATCAAATCAAGGCTCGTGACCATGCCTGGCTTGTGCCTTGAAGGGATCCACCGACGAACTATATCACTACATTAACGGCTACCGACATTGTGTCAATGAGAACCACCAAAATACCTCGAAGTTCTAACCCACGAGAGTGGTATGAGCTGAGAGATCAACCCCTTAAATCCAATGCAACGTAAGAATCACATTCTAACATCAACCTCCGACGATCTTGGCGGTGATCCCTAAGGCCCTAGCTTCTCTTATTATCGAACCAACAACACCATCACAACCAATCTTCCTAAACCGACTGCTATCTCATTCTGAGATCTAAAGATAATCTGAGACTCCAATACACTGTCACTGTCCTTGTAGGATTCGATAATCTTATATACTATAATTTGACACCGTCCGCTTGCGGATAGAGCCCAGAGTCAACACCTAGGAACCATATTGCGCCTGGCGATTGTGACACCACCAAGTGGATTTTAGGTGTGAGTTTGATGTGTGTCTGGCTTGCGAGCACATCCTTTAATGTAGTCTCTTCAATCACTTTTTCGAGTAGGTTAACATGATGGCAATGGTCATCTTCGAGAAATTGTTGTATGATCCATGTGGATGACAGACACCACTAGAAGGGGATTTTTGAATAGGTTGTCAAATAATAATAAAATTTTCGCTGAATAAAAGTCCTTTTACGAGTTGCCTAAGTCTCAAATTGAGTTGCCTTAATTTGTACTTAATCAACAATATAATATGCTTAAATATAAGATGCAACGGAAATAAAAAGCTTGAAGCAATAAATAATAAGTTCAAGCGAGAGAGATATCATAGCGCAGACACAAAGAATTTTATCCGGGTTCCCCGCCCTAGGTACGTTCAGTCCCCGACGCCCTTCGATATTTAATCCACTATATTGCAACACGCAATACAAACACCTAGCTTCCCTCACTAAGAATTTCCAACACACGCACCTAGTTACAACTAACTAGGATTTCCAACAAAAACTTCCCTTATAACACATGAATTACAATACCCAAGTCTTCTCCAAAGACTTCATAAAAGACATGAAAATTTAGTACACGATTTCCTATAAGCCAATGATATATAAGTGTGAGACATGGCTTTAGAAATCTGAAACTTTTGATCAAATAAATGATATAAGTAAAGCACGATTTGATCAAATAATTGTCTTGAAATTGATTTACAAAAATTGAGCACTTGGGCTTTTAGAGATCAAATATTCAAGTTTTTAATCTTTAAAAAGGATTTGAATTTAAAACACAAAGATTAAAAGCAATAGTTTTGCAATTTGAATCTAAAAGAAAAAAAAGCTTTTAAGGCTTGGAGATCAGATTGAAACAAGAACTATTGAAAGGCTATAATAAACGTGAAACCGATCTTTAAAGAGTTAGCACAAAAGAAATAAAATTAGTAGCCTCTCAAGAATTGAAGGACAACAAATAGAGCTTTGAGAACTTTAGCACAAGAGAGATTTCTTTTCAATAGAAAATGTTATATTTTAAAAATATGAAATCAAATCTATTTATACAGAAATATTAGCATATTAGCAGCTTGAAATCAGCTAGAAATCAGCTCAAAAAGTCTCCTCTAACGGCTAGTTTAAATTCAAATAAAAACTATCAAATCTGTCAAAATTGACCCAGATAGTCGGCTCTTCTGGAGATAGTCGGTTATTGCATCCAGATAGTGGGCTATTTTCAATGACAATTGGCTATTATTTTGATAGTCAGTTTTTGACAAAAATTTTCCTGCCAGTAGTCGGCTATCTGATGAGGATAGTCGGCTATTTGTTGACACAAGAGTTTTATACTCAAAACCATTGAAAATATTTTATAAAAATATTTTAAAATATTATATGGTTTAAAATATTTAAAACCCATTTTTCAAGAATTTTTATATGTGTAGCAAATATATATTGGCTTTAACATTTTTGAACTATTACTTACACAAACACACTTTACTAGCACTTTGTTCTTCATTATTTGTCTTGAGCCGTTTTCACTTGATCTTAAGTCTTCGTAAGCTTTATATGTCAGAGCCTTCATATTTTTCAATTCATGGCTCACTGATTGACTGCGAAACGTGCACAATCCAAGTAGATGCACACGCTCACCTTCCAAGGGTAGGAGTGTCAATGCAATATAATCCCGGTAAGTACGGGGTCGAATGCACAGAGACAATTCGTTTCACTTTCACAATCTCAATTGGTTATGGAATGCTAAAGGTGTTGGTACAACCAACTAAACTAACACGTGCGATGAGTGGAAGTGTGGGATGAGACAATCGAGCCAAGCCCAAAGTAGGTAGGGTGGAGACCAAAGTAGGGAGCTAGTCAAGCAAGGAGGAGTGTGTGGAATGGGATGTCATTAGGGTTGTGGGTTGATTAGTAATCGGTTCATCCCAAATGAATCAACCCACGCATCCATTTCAAGGTATGCGGGGTTGTGCACATAGGTAATGCCCTTAAGGCACACCGCCGTTCTACGGTCCCACCAAGAGTAATGCACGATTCATTCGTGTGTTGATTAGTGGGTTGGAATCCCTAACTTAAGCTCGTGAGTCAATTCTTGCATCCGTGTCAATAGAATGCAAGGATGGTGCACGTAGGTGTGACCCTTAAGGTACACCACCGTTCTACGGCCCCGCCAAGAGTGGTGCACGACTCAATTAAACCTAGGGCACAACCCATCAATCAACACTATTAGCACCTATTTCAAGGCGTGTTAATCCAATTAAATGCTAGGAATGAAAAATTAATAATCAACCTCACAAGCCCTAATTAGCCCAATCCACACACAAATGGCCTTAGGCCTTCATAATGAAAATAGGGTAATAATCATGCAAGATGAACACACCAATCTTCATTACAAGCAATTAATCAAACAACTATCAAATGGGTCTCACTCTCATTCAACAATCATTCAAATATTCATACAAATTAATAGCAACCAAATGTTTACAAGAGAGGGGAAAGAGATAACCAAATGAAGCCCTAAAACCCAAGCTTCCCCCTTCCTTGCTCCTCCTCCAAGCTCTCCTAGCCTCCAATGGCCTCCAAGCCCTTGCCCTAGCTCTTGGAGGAGAAGAGGGGGTCTAAAACCCCCCCAATGGAACAGTAAACCCCTTGGCCGAAGTCTCCTAATACATCAGAGTTTTAGGGGTTTTAAACCCCCAGGGCATTACATCCTAACCCTCCAAATAAGCATCCAACGGCCCACATCGACTGGGGAGAAATCGGGTTAAGAAAAACCTGTTTCTCGTAACCCAGATCCGCCAAGAAAAACCCGCGCCAGTCGAATGCTGAATAAACTCCAGTTGACTGTCATTGGTCATGCAGCGGAGCTTCCAAAGGAGGGGCAGGCGACTGTCTTGAAAATCACAGTCGGCTGTGAATGACAAGACGACTGTCTTTTGTGCTTCAGTCGCCTGCTGCAGAAACTTCAAATCGACAGAGAGTTGGATTTCCTTCGCCCGTCAGGATGAGATGAAACAGTCGACTGCTGAAGAACTAGCAGTCAACTTCACAGTGGTACAGTCGACTGTCAATCCTTCTGTAGGCGACTGTATTGCACGTTGGCTTGCTCCAGGCGACTGTCGAGATAACAGGCGACTGTTGTTGTAAGGACAGTCGATTGTCCTGGCCCATGTTCACTTCTCCAAATACTTGAATTTGTCCCCTTCGGGACTCCTGAAAAATCTAGAAAAATATGTGAAAATACAATTCATGTTTATAAAGATTTGGAGAGTGAAATTGTGCTAAAATAAAATCATATGCTCAAAAGATGATGAATTGGTGCAAATATATTTAAGTGAGCATGATTCAATGAGTTATAAGCAGAAGATGGGTGTAGTTAGGGGGTTTAAATATACACTTTTCACTACGAATCACACCCCCAACTAGCATTTTGCTAGTCCCTAGCAAAACAAGCGATAATTTCGGATTAAAGTGAAAAACCTGTGCCAAACTCAAAATACAATGGCCTCCAAGCCCTTGCCCTAGCTCTTGGAGGAGAAGAGGGTGTCTAAAACCCCCCCAATGGAACAGTAAACCCCTTGGCCAAAGTCTCCTAATACATCAGAGTTTTAAGGGTTTTAAACCCCTAGGGCATTGCATCCTAACCCTCCAAAGAAGCATCCAACGGCCCACATCGACTGGGGAGAAATCGGGTTAAGAAAAACTCGTTTCTCGTAACCCAATTCCGCCAAGAAAAACCCGCGCCAGTCGACCCCTGAATAAAGTCCAGTTGACTGTCATTGGTCGGGCAGCGGAGCTTCCAAAGGAGGGGCATGCGACTATCTTGAAAATCACAGTCGACTGTGAATGACACAGACGACTGCCTTTTGTGCTTCAGTCGCCTCCTGCAGAAACTTCAAATCGACAGAGAGTTGGATTTCCTTCGACCGTCAGGATGAGATGAAACAGTCAACTGCTGAAGAACTAGCAGTCGACTGCACAGTGGTACAGTCGACTGTCAATCCTTCTGTAGGCAACTGTATTGCACGTTGGCTTGCTCCAGGCGACTGTCGAGATAACAAGCGACTGTTGTTGTAAGGACAGTCGACTGTCCTGGTGATCGCGCCCCGGATACACGTCCCGGAGCGGCGATGATCGTAGTCTTACCGCAAGCGCACGGTGTAGCGACGAGCGGGTATCGAACACAGGGAGGCCTAATAACAGTGTCTTCTTCGAATCACCTGGCTATAGGGGAAGTCGGGAGAATGTTCGCAATGTGCGGTCACAGTCGTTTAAATGTATAAAGGAATTAAAAAATTAATAAAGACGCTTAGGGGATAGGGAATCTTCGCTACTTGCCGTATCTCTTCATTGTGACTCGTAGGTTTCACAATTGCTAGACTTGAAATTTGGGTGAACTAGTTGCAACTAAATGTGGAACCAAGCTCACGCTCTCGTGCTATTGCCGGTCTATAGCCAACCTAGGGTAGGGTCCAATCTCTTGCAAACCCTAACCTAGGCAAACTAGCGTGAAGAACAACATCATCGTTCAATCGTATCTCGAGCCCACTCTCGTGCAAACTCGAGCTACGACCAAGGTTGGTATAGTTCCTACCCGTCCAATCTCTTGCAAACGGGTATTGGTATAGAATTGCAATCGAAAAACCCTAGTTTCGGTCCAATCTCTTGCAAACCGATTCCGGAGGAATTCAATTGCAACCCAATTCGACTATCTAGGGCTTCCTATCGAATTGGGATCCAATCTATTGCAAATCCCAGTCGATATGAATCCCTAGCTATTCGTATTATAGCAATCCCAAACTAACCCTAATCAATCCTAGCAATAGTTTCACCAATCCATCACAATTTCGAGATTGGGCTCGTAGGGTTCATCCCTACGCCCTAAGACGATGAACTACTCATAATTCATAATAGAATGCAATAGAAATTCACAAATAAAATCAATGGAATTCATAGCAATATTCAAAATATCAACAAAAATTGAGTTTTTGAGGGAGAGAAATACAAACCAATGAAGAACAAGGTAGCATCCAACAAAATCTCACTTTTCTCTCCTCCCTTAAAGCTTAATCTAATCCCTAAAAAGTTAATCTAAAAAGCTTCAAAAAGTTCTGAAAAAAGCTCTCCTAAACTAGGTTAAAAACTGGGGTTAAATACCCCCCAAAATCGCCCAAAAAACCTGACGAAAATGCCCCTGCGCAGCCTCAAATCCGCAGTTTTCGCTACAGGCAGCGCGGCTCACTCGGCCGAGTGACAAATGTCACTCGGCCGAGTGACGAACCCTGTACAAAAACAGAGATTTGGGGGTCTCGGGGGTCGTCTCCTCGGAGGTCACTCGGGCGGACGGTCTTTCGTCACTCAGGCGGACGTCGGTTGTCACTCGGGCGGACCGTCTTTCTCCACTCGGCCGAGTCAGTCATCGGGACTGACAGACGAAAAAACAGAGAGTTCGGTCTCTTTTGTTGCCGTCGTCTTGGCTCCACTCGGGCGATGGGTGACTCGGTGCTCGGTTGAGTGGCATGGTGATGCTCGGCCGAGTGCACGCTGATATTGCTCTGTTGCGTGTCCGATCTGGCCGGCCGAGCGGGCTTCCTATGGTCGGTCGAGTGACTCCTTCACTCGGTCGAGTGAAGTGCTAAAAATGCCCAAACTTCATATCTTCGCCTCCTCGTCGCTCCTACGACGTTCTTTCTCCTTCCACTCCTCTCCAATAGCAAAATACCCCTCAAGAGAGTCGTCGGTGACACTCCAGAGTGGGTGCATCTCAGAATCGCTCCAAATCGCTCCAAATCTCCTGAAATACGACAAAAACAACAAATCGGGAAAAGCATCGTAATATTGCCGAATAAATGTGAAAAACACGATTTGAGCGATCTAAATGGCATGCAAACATGCAGAAAAAAGGTGTAAAATACGGAGTGATCAAAATCCCCCAAGCTTACCTCTTACTCGTCCTCGAGGAAGATAATTAAAAAGCGAACCCGGTGGATAAAGATAAAGAAAACGGGGGAAAGGCGGAAAACGGAAAACGAAAAAACATAATAGAAAACGAAGAGGGAAGTTGCTAGATCATTTTTCTCAGGACGTGGGGTTTGCTTACTCATATAGCATGCATCGAATATAAAACACATGTCAAAGTCTTTTATTTTGATACCATAGTATAATGATGCATTTGAAATAGAAAACCCAAGAATATCGATATAGCATGAAAAATGGAATAATTCTAAGATTAACATCGTCTGAAGCATCTAAAGCGGTATACAATATCGTAGATCACACACTTTTCAATTGAATGCTTTCTATAAGGAGTATAAGAGATATCACATGATAGAGTAGTAAGAATAGAAAAAGTGCGGTTTTCATGAAATGAATGATAAGCGTAGATTTCTGGATTTCGTGAAACTTTAGCAATCTCACCGAGTATAAAATATTACTTAGCCTAGGTTGTCATGCACCGTCAAGTAGTCACTCTCTCACACATCATTGGATTCTCTCCCCCAAGCTTATCTATAAACGTGGTGGCATATATAAAATGATATTTACATCCCCAGTTTTATGAAGCTCCAAAAGTCAAAAATAAAACAAAAGAGGGAAGAAAGAGACAAAGTATATGAGATGGGATCGTTTTCGAACTACTTTTCTCTTTTCTTTTCTTATTCTCAAATCTTTTTCTTTTTCTCTTTTTTTTTCCTTTTTTTTTCTTTTCTTTTTTTTCCTCTTTTTTCCTCTTTTTTTTCTTTTCAATAGCATATATACACAATGATCCCAAATCAAAGAGAAGGACATACAAGTATTTTTTTCAGATTTTTGGGGAATTTGGAGCATGTGATTTTAATAACGGGGGAATGCCAATAATAGAATCGCTAAGGGGAGATTCACCAATGAATTTAAAATAGAGAAATAATGTTCAAGATATGTGGAGAAAGAAATAAATGTATCTCTCAGTTCACTCTATAGGACGTGCACGACAACTTCAGCAGGGTAATATAATCTACTCAGTTTAATCTCAAAAAGTAAACTAATCCAGATTTATCATTGCTAGCAACAATTCAATCAACCTGAAGTGAAACATACAAATCATGCATATAGAAGTGATATGAGGGAAAGGAAAGCAGTACTCCAGATATAAGCATCAATGCGTGAATCTTGGTGTGTTTTCAACGATAGCATACATATGAATTATCAGACATCAGCTAATAATAGAATTTCATCCATTTTCATACACCAAAAGAGAGTGGGTTACTATTTCTAAATGTAAAGCAGAACATAGCATATGATATCAGAAATAAAAACACTATGACATGACAAATATAGCATGCATATAGAGAGAAGCTAACACCATGTCATCATCATCACAGAAAAGTCATCTCTAGCAAAAGATGAAAGAAATAAAGATAAACGAAAATAAAAACTATTTACAATGCAACACATAAGAAAAATAAGAAAAATGTGATGCATGGTAAAAAAAATGAAAAAGCGATGAAAAATGGGTGCGAAAGTGGAAAAACGTGAGAAAAACTAAAAATAAAAGGTGACAAAAGCAAAAAGCGTGAGAACTTACTCCCCCAAGCTAAAGTGCACAATGTCCTCAATGTGCGAAGTGTGGCACACCGAGAGACGTGTAATGGGGGGGGTGGCTGGGGATGCATGCATGGGAAAAAGAAATAAAAAGAAAAAACTGAAAAATATGATGCGAATGTGATGCATGCAAGGATAAGAGTGATGCAAAAGTGTGTGTGTCACCAAAAATACTCTCCCTCACTCCCGAAAAAGGATATAGAATGATATGATCAAAAAGTGGACAAAAATAGTGAGGGGAGGAGGGGGGGCAAAAAGCATCAGGACCAAGCAGAGAATGGGCAGCGTAACGACAAAAAATAGGTGGCATCAAGGGTGTGCCTAAGCTGGTGGTGTTGCGCCATCTCCGTCCTGAGGCGGAGGTGGGGGTGGTGGAGGTGGTGGACATGGAACAGTCTGCTGGGTGGGTGGTTGTAACGACTGGTATTCTTGTATCTGGATTTATTATATTATATTATATGTTTAGGTGGATTTTCTCCTCATGTGTGGTTTTCGTCCTCGTAGCTTTCATTTTCGATCGTTTCGTCGTATTTTCTTAGCTTCTTCCGTTGATCGTCGATTTTGGAGTAAGTCATTCGTGACGGGCTTTGTATCGGTCATATCTTATTGTTAGATCAAGCCTAGGGGTCTTAGAAATCGATCCCGGAGCTCCGCGCTCCATATCGAAACTTTTGGTGCTCATTAGCCGGTGTAAGAAGGGGCACCGACCGACTAGATGACGATCCAGTCGGTCGGCAAACCTTCTTGAACCGACTAGTTGGCTTTCTAAATTTCTCAGGAGTTATTGTTTGTCGTTAGTCGGTCTAAGAACGTTGGTTGACCGACTAGGTTGCAAACTAGTCGGTCGGCAATGCTTCTTTAACCGACTAACTCATCAACTATTTTTGATACTAGTTACTATTCCTTCTTAGTTGGTCTAAGTTCATCTTTTGACCGACTAGTTTTTAAACTAGTCGGTTAAGTTATATACTCAGACCGACTAATTCTTAGTTCTTCTGAACAATCGAGTACTGTTTACTCTTAGTCGGTCTAAGAACGTTCATCGACCGACTAGATGCCAAACTAGTCGGTCAGTAGTTGTTCTTTAACCGACTAAATCTAAATCCTATTTCTGTACAGGAGTTACTGTTTGGACTTAGTCGGTCTGTGTTGGTCAACCGACCGACTAGTTCCCAAACTAGTCGGTCAGTGGTTGTTCTCTGACCGACTAATCTGTGCCAAAACCCTAATTTCTGGGCAGCCGCCAGCCCTTCCTATTTAAACCCCTCCCAAACGTTTTCTTCTCCTTCCTCACGACCTAAAACCCTAGTTTCTCCCCCATTGAGGGCCCTACTACCTCAAACCATTATTTCTTCATCCCAAGCCCAAAATCCATCATCCAAACTCTCCCTTAACACATTCTACCTCTCATCTTCCTCAAAATCTCATCAAACCCCCAAAATCCCCCAAAACCCTATTTCTCCAAACTTCTCCAATCATTTCCAGATCTGAACCCTAGGTTCCCCGGAGCGTTTCTTCCGTCGCCGTGGTTGCTCGGCATCATTCTTCCGTTTCCTATACGGTAATAATCGATCTCTAAATGTTTTCATAACCCGTTGTGTTTTTTTGTGAAACCCTAATGAATGAATATTGTTTTAATGATTGTTTCTCCATAACAGCGTCTTCCCCGTAGATTAGCGTCCGTTGGACGAACCCTCGTTGATCGTCATCCTCAGTGCTAGGCAGGTGAAACTTGCCACTTAGGGTTTAGGCCATGTTTTAGGCCATTTGCTTGTTGTAGGCGTAAAAGAGACTAGGCGACGAAATGATACTCGCCTAGGCGCAAATTTAGGAACTAGCTTGACAACGAAGCTAGATCCGACATTTATCATGTTGCACAATTACCATGTCATGTTTAATTTCCATTAACGGTACGCAAATTAATTGTCATGTCAATGCATTCTTTAAGTGTTTCCGTGATTGCGTAGCTTCGCTACAATGCTTGTGTTCCTGGCTCGTGTTCCAGAAGCGGGCCATGTGTTGGTTGATAACCAATGCCCGAACTACTTGTTTCCGGCTAGGTGCACCCCTACGCCAAAAGCTTATGAATCGTGAACTAGAATGCGAGCTCCTGTGCGGGGCAACCCTGGCTCATTTACTGGGCTCGTGTGCGGGGACCCTGGCTCGTTTACATGTGGGTATTGGGGGTAAGAGTTAAGCGGCCAATCAACTGGGAGTCTGCCCGATCAGTAACTGCAGTGGTAAGGCGTAAACTCTGGGTTTTGGGGTAGTGTTAAGCGGCCAATCAGCGTGAATGCCAAACCATTCAGCTGTAAGGCGAAAACATCTACAAACAACTTGTAACGTGACTAGTGAAATGATTGAGATTGTTAGTAGCTTGGCTACTCTTGTCTTGTCCCGATAATTGTTCTCTTGTACTTATTGTTCCACCATGTCTTACTTGTGCACTCATGTTATAACTGCCATGTCATGCATGCTATAACTGCTAGGTTGTTAGTTTGCCTTACTTTCAGTTTCCTTGCCCAAGTCTTTCAGACTTGCTGACATGTGCCCCTTTACTCTTTTGGGTGACACATGTTAGATCCTGAGCCTGAGTACCTTGTTGAGGACGAGGTGTTTGCTGACGCCGAGCCCGAGCTTGTGTTTGACAGGGAGTACGTGGACACTGGAGACCAGTCCTAGTGTCTTCGTTGAGCTTTTCCTTTTGTTTAGACTGTTATTTTGTTGTCGGTGCGTAGCACCTATACTTTGGTACGTTGTTGCTCTTGTTGGCCTTGTTCTGGGCCTTTAGACTCTTTCTTTTAGCCTGGTGGCTTTTCTGGATGTTGAACTTAATTTTCATGTTGGACAAATTATGAGATATGAGAATTTTATTTCTGTCTCTTCTTGTGTTATTATTGTTGTTCCGTTTGTGATTACAGGGACCTGCTTATGTTTTATTGACGCTTATCGGGTTTGGGGCTTCACAGCTCCACTCTCGTGCGGACCTTTTCACGTCTCGCCTCCATTTTAGGGAAGCGGGGCGTGACAGGTTTTGTTGGTGGCCCATGCAGGTCCTCTTCTGTAACTGCGATTATCAGAATAACGATAATAATATTTGAACGTCCAATAAACTAAGTTCGACGTCCGAGTCATAAGCTATGAGTCTAATCTGCTTCGTTTTCTATGTCATTAGATGGCAGGAAGGCGATTCACCCGTGGTGGAGGTAGTGGTACACCCCCTCATGATGAGGAGCCTGAGCGGGAACCCACTAATGGTGAGATGATGCGGATGATGCTTCAGATGATGCAAGTGCAGCAGGACGTGCTCCTGTAAGTCCAGAATGCTCCACTTGCTCGAGCTGCCCAGGCACTTCAGGATGTCCCTCGCTCCGAGCCGGGAGCGAAGCAATTTCGGGAGCTGGGTCCCGCATATTTTGATGGGTCTAAGGGTCCTCTGCCTGCCGATGAGTGGATTCGAAACATTGATGATAACTTGAAGATGGCCAAGATCACCCCGGCTGGATGGGTTGATTTGGTGAAGAGGCAACTCAAGGATAATGCTCGGAACTGGTGGGATGCGGAAGAGAAGATGTTGGTGGAGCCGATAGCTTGGACTACCTTTAAGTCCAGGTTTGATGAGGAGTTCTTTCCGAAGGCTGCTAGGAAGGAGATGCTGCAACGCTTTATTGACCTGAAGCAAGGGAGCTTGACGGTGGACCTGTACCACCAAGAGTTCACTAGGCTGAGTCGGTTCGCACCGAAGATGGTGCAGGATGCTGATGAGAGGGCTCAGAGGTTCCTGCAGGGACTTGCTTTGGAGCTCCAGAGTTTTGTGTCTTCCTCTGATCTGGACTCTTATCAGAAGGTTCTGGTCGCTGCGAGGAGGCAGGAGCTGAACCTGAGTCAGAGGAGAGGACATGTTTCCGATGCTGGGAAGAGGCCTATGGAGCAGGCCAGGGCAGTGGTTAGGCCTGGTTTCAAGCCTAATCAGCCAGCTCAGTTCAAGAGGCCAGGAGGGCCTGTTCAGAAGACTTGCCATTTCTGCGGTAAGCCTGGCCACATCAAGGATCAGTGTAGGAAGTTTCTGGGCCAGTGTTTGGTTTGTGGTGATGCTTCCCATGTCGCGAAGGATTGTCGACATGCGAATCAGCTGCGGAGGGCACCTGTTGGCAGCACAGCCGTTGCAGCAGCGAGCGTTTGTTCCTGCTGGACGTGGAGCAGCTCTTGTTCCACAGAGACAGGCTTTCAGCAGGCTATTCTGCCGAGGAGGCAGGCTTTTCTGATGACAGTTGTGGATAGCGAGGCTGTGGATGAGGTTATCGCAGGTAATCCTCAATCTAGCTGTTACTTTCCTAGCTAGTTTTGATTGTTAGATTGTGTTGTTTGCTTGAACATGATTGTTTGCTAGACTAGGGTTTGATTGTTAATTGCTTGTTAGGTGTGGTCTTGGTGTGCACATTTCCTGCACGAGTCCTCTTTGACTCTGGTGCATCGATGTGCATTATTTCTCAGAGCTTCGTGGAGAAGCATTCCTTGTCGACGTCCCCTCTTCCTAAGAGTTGGAATATCGTTACAGGGAATGGCGTGGTCTCGGTGCATCGTGGTTGCAATTCTTGCTCGTTGGTGGTCTGTGGACATGAGCTTTACGCTGATTTCATTGTCCACGACATCATCAACTATGATGCAGTTCTTGGGATGGACTGGCTTGCGAGCTTCTATGCTACGATTGACTGTCGGAGGAAGAAGGTGGTGTTCGAGATTCCCGGACATCCAGTATTTGAGTTCAGCCGTGGTAGCAGTTCGCTTGGTCCTGTCAGATTTCGGGCCAGACCGGTGGAGGTTGTGGCTATGCAGATGGAGTTGGAGTGGCCAGCTGTGGTGCGGCATTTTGATGACGTCTTCCCCGAGGAGATGTCTGGTTTGCCACCTGATCGAGCTCTAGAATTTTCTATTGATCTTGTTCCGGGAGCGCAGCCGATTTCGAAGGCGCCGTATCGTATGGCACCCGCTGAGTTGGAAGAGTTGCGGAAGCAGCTGGATGAGCTTTTGCAGAAGGGTTATATCAACCCTAGTGTGTCTCCGTGGAGAGCACCGGTGCTGCTGGTGAAGAAGAAGGATGGTTCGCGTCGCATGTGCGTGGACTATCGGGAGTTGAATGCGGTGACCATCAAGAATAAATACCCGTTGCCTCACATCGATGATATTTTTGATCAGCTTGGAGGTTCGAGGGTGTTTTCTAAATTGGATTTGAGGAGTGGTTAGCATCAGCTGAAGGTGAAGAAGGGAGATGTTCCGAAGACAGCGTTCAGGACGAAGTATGGACACTACGAGTTTGTGGTTATGCCTTTCGGTGTAACCAATGCACCCGCCGTTTTCATGAATCTGATGAACCTGATTTTCTACGACTTTTTGGATAAGTTTGTCGTTATCTTTATTGACGACATTCTGATCTATTCAAGGTCGGAGGAGGACCATGCCTCGCACTTGAGGACGGTATTGGAGATTTTGAGGAAGCATCGGTTGTATGCTAAATTTTCGAAGTGCGAGTTCTGGCTGACAGAGTTGATTTTCTCGGGCATGTGGTGACTGGAGATGGTATTTCAGTGGATCTCGAGAAGATTAGGGCCATCAGAGAGTGGCCTGTTCCGTCATCTGCGTCTGAGATTCGGAGTTTCCTTAGGCTTGCTGGTTACTATCGGCGTTTCATTAAGGACTTTTCCCGTATTGCTGAGCCGATGACCAGGTTGACGCGGAAGGATGTACCTTTTGTTTGGTCGGGTGATTGTGAGAGTGCTTTTGGTGTTCTGAGGGAGAGGTTGACGACTGCCCCTATTCTTGTTGTGCCTGATCGCAGCGGTGGATTTGAGATCTTTTGCGATGCCTCTGGCAAGGGTCTCGGTTGTGTGTTGCATCAGCACGGGCATGTTGTGGCGTATGCGTCTCGTCAGCTTAAGGTTCATGAGAAGAATTACCCGACGCATGATTTGGGGTTGGCTGCCGTTGTGTTTGCTCTTAAGTTTTGGAGGCACTTCTTGCTGAGTGAGAAAGTGAAAATCTTCACCGATCACAAAAGCTTGAAGTATATTTTTACTCAGAAGGAGCTCAACATGCGACAGCGTCGATGGTTGGAGCTCATGGAGGATTATGATATTGATTTGCAGTATCACCCTGACAAGGTGAATGTGGTCCCTGATGCGCTGAGTAGGCTTCCGGCGGTGATGATTTTGACTTCGCAGTGGAGATTGCAGCAGGATTTTTGCGAGTCTGGTGTTGAGATTGTTCTTCCTGGGGAGGCTTCTTCGTTGATGTGTATGCAGATACAGTCGACGATTGTGGATCGGATCAAGGCTGGCCAGGCTGAGGATCCGAAGCTGGTGAAGATTCGGGAGCAGGTGGAAGCCGGTCGGTGGACTGACTTTTTGATTCATGAGGATGGCTCGCTGAGGTTTGGAGCCAGGTTGTGTGTGCCATCTGGAGATTTTAGAGAGGAGTTGATGGTGGAGGCACACAGTTCGCCGTATTCTGTGCATCCTGGTGGCACCAAGATGTACCAGGATCTTCGTCTGAACTATTTGTGGCATGGCATGAAGAGGAGTGTGGCTCGGAGTGTAGCCAAGTGCTTGGTTTGTCAGCAAGTAAAGGCGGAGCATCAGCGTACGGCCGGGTTGCTACAACCGCTTCCGATTCCGGAGTGGAAATGGCAACACATCATTATGGATTTCGTGACTGGACTACCTCGGAGTCCGAAGCAGAATGCCGCGATTTGGGTGATCGTAGACCGATTGACCAAATCCGCGCACTTTATTCCGTTCCGCGTGGGACAGTCCACTGAGGCGCTAGCAAGGAGATATATGGAGGTAAATTCTTTTACTCTCCGTTTTTATTTCCTTTTCCTAGTTTGGATGGTGATGTAACGTGAATCGTGCAGGAGGTCGTGCAGCTTCACGGAGTCCCCGTGAGTATCGTGTCAGACAGAGACACGAGGTTCACATCTCAGTTCTGGCAGAGTTTACAGAAGAGTTTGGGTATGCGTCTGAGTTTCAGCACGGCGTACCATCCGCAGACGGATGGCCAGTCCGAGAGGACGATTCAGATCTTGGAGGACATGCAGAGGGAGTGCATGTTGGATTTCAAGGGTTCGTGGGAGGACCATCTACATTTGGTGGAGTTCTCTTACAACAACAGCTTCCAGGCGTCTATTGGCATGGCGCCTTTCGCCGCTCTTTATGGGAGGAAATGTCGATCGCCATTGAGTTGGGATGACGTTGGTGATCGGGAGTTGTTGGGACCTGAGATGGTTGTGGAGGCTGTGGATATCGTCAGGAATATTCGGGAGAGGTTGAGGATTGCTCAGGACCGTTTTAAGCATTGGGCGGATGCTAAACTGCATCCTTTGGAGTTTCAGCCTGGAGATCATGTGTTTCTGAAGATTTCCCCGAATCGTGGAGTGATTCGTTTTGGGAAGCGAGGGAAGTTGAGCCCGCGATACATTGGACCGTTTGACATTCTGGAGAGAGTTGGCGAGGTAGCTTATCGCTTAGCCTTGCCGCCATCTTTGGAGGGAGTTCACAATGTTTTCCATGTGTCGCAGCTTCGTCGTTACATTAGCGATCCATCTCATGCTGTGGATTTCTCGGAGATTACCGTTCGCCCCGATATGACGTATGACCAGCAGCCAGTGCAGATTCTGGACAGGCGTCAGAAGTCACTTCGGAACAAGATTGTCAATCTTGTGAGGGTGATGTGGCGACACGGCTCGCCTGGAGAGTCTACTTGGGAGAATGAGGATGAGATGCGAGAGCGTTTCCCACTTTTGTTCCCGGACACGTGAGTGTTGGGAAATTCCGAGGACGGAATTTTTCTTAAGTTGGGGAGGATGTAACGACTGGTATTCTTGTATCTGGATTTATTATATTATATTATATGTTTTGGTGGATTTTCTCCTCATGTGTGGTTTTCGTCATCGTAGCTTTCATTTTCGATCGTTTCGTCGTATTTTCTTAGCTTCTTCCATTGATCGTCGATTTTGGAGTAAGTCATTCGTGACGGGCTTCGTATCGGTCATATCTTATTGTTAGATCAAGCCTAGGGGTCTTAGGAATCGATCCCGGAGCTCCGCACTCCATATCGGAACTTTTGGTGCTCATTAGCCGGTGTAAGAAGGGGCACCGACCGACTAGATGACGATCCAGTCGGTCGGCAAACCTTCTTGAACCGACTAGTTGGCTTTCTAAATTTCTCAGGAGTTACAGTTTGTCGTTAGTCGGTCTAAGAACGTTGGTTGACCGACTAGGTTGCAAACTAGTCGGTCGGCAATGCTTCTTTAACCGACTAACTCATCAACTATTTTTGATACTAGTTACTGTTCCTTCTTAGTCGGTCTAAGTTCATCTTTCGACCGACTAGTTTTTAAACTAGTTGGTTAAGTTATGTACTCAGACCGACTAATTCTTAGTTCTTCTGAACAGTCGAGTACTGTTTACTCTTAGTCGGTCTAAGAACGTTCATCGACTGACTAGATGCCAAACTAGTCGGTCAGTAGTTGTTCTTTGACCGACTAAATCTAAATCCTATTTCTGTACAGGAGTTACTGTTTGGACTTAGTCGGTCTGTGTTGGTCAACCGACCGACTAGTTCCCAAACTAGTCGGTCAGTGGTTGTTCTCTGACCGACTAATCTGTGCCAAAACCCTAATTTCTGGGCAGCCGCCAGCCCGTCCTATTTAAACCCCTCCCAAACGTTTTCTTCTCCTTCCTCACGACCTAAAACCCTAGTTTCTCCCCCATTGAGCCCCCTACTACCTCAAACCATTATTCCTTCATCCCAAGCCCAAAATCCATCATCCAAACTCTCCCTTAACACATTCTACCTCTCATCTTCCTCAAAATCTCATCAAACCCCCAAAATCCCCCAAAACCCTATTTCTCCAAACTTCTCCAATCATTTCCAAATCTGAACCCTAGGTTCCCCGGAGCGTTTCTTCCGTCGCCGTGGTTGCTCGGCATCATTCTTCCGTTTCCTATACGGTAATAATCGATCTCTTAATGTTTTCATGACCCGTTGTGTTTTTTTGTGAAACCCTAATGAATGAATGTTGTTTTGATGATTGTTTCTCCATAACAGCGTCTTCCCCGTAGATTAGCGTCCGTGGGACGAACCCTCGTTGATCGTCATCCTCGGTGCTAGGCAAGTGAAACTTGCCACTTAGGGTTTAGGCCATGTTTTAGGCCATTTGCTTGTTGTAGGCGTAAAAGAGACTAGGCGACGAAATGATACTCGCCTAGGCGCAAATTTAGGAACAAGCTTGACAACGAAGCTAGATCCGACATTTATCATGTTGCACAATTACCATGTCATGTTTAATTTCCATTAACGGTACGTAAATTAATTGTCATGTCATTGCATTCTTTAAGTGTTTCCGTGATTGCGTAGCTTCGCTACAATGCTTGTGTTCCTGGCTCGTGTTCCAGAAGCGGGTCATGTGTTGGTTGATAGCCAATGCCCGAACTACTTGTTTCCGGCTAGGTGCACCCCTACGCCAAAAGCTTATGAATCGTGAACTAGAATGCGAGTTCCTGTGCGGGGCAACCCTGGCTCATTTACTGGGCTCGTGTGCGGGGACCCTGGCTCGTTTACATGTGGGTATTGGGGGTAAGAGTTAAGCGGCCAATCAACTGGGAGTCTGCCCGATCAGCAACTGCAGTGGTAAGGCGTAAACTCTGGGTTTTGGGGTAGTGTTAAGCGGCCAATCAGCGTGAATGCCAAACCATTCAGCTGTAAGGCGAAAACATCTACAAACAACTTGAAACGTGACTAGTGAAATGATTGAGATTGTTAGTAGCTTGGCTACTCTTGTCTTGTCCCGATAATTGTTCTCTTGTACTTATTATTCCACCATGTCTTACTTGTGCACTCATGTTATAACTGCCATGTCATGCATGCTATAACTGCTAGGTTGTTAGTTTTCCTTACTTTCAGTTTCCTTGCCCAAGTCTTTCAGACTTGCTGACATGTGCCCCTTTACTCTTTTGGGTGACACATGTTAGATCCTGAGCCTGAGTACCTTGTTGAGGACGAGGTGTTTGCTGACGCCGAGCTCGAGCTTGTGTTTGACGGGGAGTACGTGGACACTGGGGACCAGTCCTTGTGTCTTCGTTGAGATTTTCCTTTTGTTTAGACTGCTATTTTGTTGTCGGTGCGTAGCACCTATACTTTGTTACGTTGTTGCTCTTGTTGGCCTTGTTCTGGGCCTTTAGACTCTTTCTTTTAGCCTGGTGGCTTTTCTGGATGTTGAACTTAATTTTCATGTTGGACAAATTATGAGATATGAGAATTTTATTTCTGTCTCTTCTTGTGTTATTATTGTTGTTCCGTTTGTGGTTACAGGGACCTGCTTATGTTTTATTGACGCTTATCGGGTTTGGGGCTTCACAGCTTCACTCTCGTGCGGACCTTTTCACATCTCGCCTCCATTTTAGGGAAGCGGGGCATGACAGTGGTGGTCGTGGCAGTCAGTCGAGGATCTGGGTGAGGCAAAAGTGAATGCTAGGAAGTAGCTCGAGGCGGTGCTGCATGGCGATAACTGTGGAAGACAAAGCCCTAAAATCACCCCGGAGTCCACTCAACCCCCCCTCAAGAGCTCGAACGCTCTGAACTAAGGCGTCAGGGGGTGGTGGAGCGGAGGGACGGACAGGTCTAGGCTGAGCTGGTCGGGGCTGTCTAATACGGGCGGTGTAGGTGATCGGGACAGCAGGCATGGGTGGTAAGGGTGCTGTGCTCACTAGTGGATGCCCAGCCTCAGTGCGAGGCTGGGACGCAGGCTGGTGTGAGGTGGAAGCAGCAGCAGTGGGAGTGGAAGACAAAATCGGTGACGAGGCGACAAGAGAGGTCAGTGACACAGATGTGGGGACAGACGTCACGACACTCTCAGATAGAACAGCTACGGTGGAGACAGAAGGGTCAAACGCTGGGGAGGAAGTGAGGGGTCCAAAACGTGAAACCCCAGCGGAGATCATACTGGCCATGGTCTCTACGACGGCAGCGAAAGAAGGCTCGCCGCTCTCAAGTATGGTGGGTGGACGCTCGGGTAGCAGAGAGGTGAGTGGCTCAACCGACAAGGGCACATCAGTGGTGGTGGTAGTGGTAGACGTGGCGGGCGTGGGCTCAGCAAGTGTACGCCCGACACTGGCAGAAGTGGGGATAGAAGTGTCGGGGCGGTAGAAAGTGCAGGCTCAGGCTGAGGGAACACAGGGTCAGCTGGCGGTGCAGGGTGTGCAGGTGGTGCAGGCTCAGCTCCCTCGGCCTCTAGCACGTAGGCGGCGGGGATCTGGAGATCCATCGCTGGAAGCCAGTCGTCGTGTGCTGGTCCTATGTGTGTCCGAGCGGGGCTCGGAAGGATCATGTAGTCAGCACCGTACGGACCGTGCAACGAAACCCAGTGCCGCTGGCTGTGCGGACGAAGCATCTTCATCCGGGCCATGACGTCTATCGATAATGCAGTGGGGCCCGGGGCTCGTCGCAAGTCAGCCGGAAGGTCCTCGCCGGTCATCAGGGCTAGCAGGGTGATCAAGCCGCCGCAACATATCAGAGAGCGAGCGCCCACCGATACGATGATGCGGTCCAAAAACCAGCTAGCGACGTCAATCTCAACGGCGGGGACCAACGTAACTCCATCCCTATCTAGAACTCTGGGGCGAGTCATCGAGTAGAGCATATAGAGCTCAGGCGTAGACATCGTCCCAGGCTCGTACCGCGTCAGAAAGGTGGTCGCCATAAGGCGCTGTGCTATGCAGAGGCAGGGGTGGACTATGGCCGAGGCCTTGGCCCTACTAGGGTCGAAGGCCTGAGGTAAACCTGTGATCCTGGCCCAGAAGGCGTGTGAATCGAAGGATGGGGGAGGGATGTGTGTAGGTGCGTAGGCTCGGTCGGGTGTGGGGACAGCGGGCCACTGAAAGAATGCCCTAAGCATATCGAGAGTGATCTGACACTCTCGATCCATAAGTCGGAAGGAGCATCCCTCAGCGGTCCGGGTGATCGAGCTGAGCACCTCGAGTGTCGGATGGACATAGGTGTCCGCCGACACGGAAAGAAATTCTCGCCAACCCACGTTGTCGTACAACGTGAGCATGCCCTCGAGTACCCCAGGCGGTCTAGGTCAGCAAGGTGTGCGAACTTGGAGGGCACTATCGAGCACTGGGCGATACGCTCAAAAGCGACGCGATGTGCGTCGTCTCGGAACGTAATACCCAGCGGCCCGACGATAGGAACCGGTGGTGGCTGTGGGTGTGGGGGCTTGGCTGGAAGTGGCTGTGGGTGGACTGGATCGGCAGGCTGTGGCTGTGTGGGGTGAGGTGGTGTAGGCGGAGGAGAGTCCTCCATCTCGTGGGAGGGAACGAGATCATCCGGCCGCTTCCGCTTGGCGGAAGCTCTCCCAGTGTGTGGTCGTGTTCGGGGCGGCATGTGTGCCCCGAGTGATCACCCAACAAGTAAAACGTGCGGCGTGCTAAAATAAATGAAACGATGGTACCTGAACACGCCGCGAGAGCAAAACAGTGGATGTGTGTGAAGACGCCGCCTCCACTAAGCCAAAAGCGTGCCCCGGAAGCTCCCCTAAGCTCCCCAAGATTGCCTACACATCAAACAATGATATCAGCGTGTAAAATTCGAAATACATGCGGGGTTAGGGGTGTAATAGATAGATAATGAAATTAATTTGGGGTAGGGGCTCCATAGGTGCACGGATCGTCAAAATATAGGAGAAAATGGGAAAACGGGTGAAATCGGGGTTACCGGAGGTCGGCCGGCGGCGAGGGAGTCGCCGGCGGTCGGGGCGGTCGGCGGTCGATGGTCGGCGCTCGGCCACCGGTAATCGGGCGGTCGAGGCGGTGGTCGGGCGAGTGAAAGGCGGCAGTGGGCGAGCGAGGGTCGAACGGGCGTGGGTTCGGGCGATCGAGAATTTTGACGCTTCGTATTCCGCGCCGAGCCCGCGTCCGCTTATATAGGATTAGTTACGACTCGGCCGAGTGACTATGTTACTCGGCCGAGTGATCGTAACGAAATTATTTTAAAAACTCCTCGCTGCTTACGAATCGGCCGAGTGGCTTTGCCACCCTCGGCCGAGTGGAAAAAGTCCATTCGGCCGAGTGGCACAAGCTACTCGGCAATTTTTGTCCTAAGAGCGTATCAGTTTCACTCGGCCGAGTGAAGATATATACTCGGCCGAGTGGCAATTTATACTGAAATTGAAAAAAGAACAGAGAGTTAGGTGCAGCAGACTTCCCTCGTTGGTGCGCCACTCGGGCGGACGATGTGGATTGCTTGGCCGAGTGGCTAAGGTGCTCGGCCGAGTGAGGCTATGTTTTCTGCTGTTTGGCTCCGTTTTGGCTCTACTCTCTGTTTTTTTCTTCCTCCAGTTGATTTCTTCCTTCTCCTAAGCCTTGAGCGCGTTCCTGGAGCACTCTTCTTTGCCTTAGTCATCCTCCATACGATAGATATCCCGTTCTCCTCTCCTGTCAAAGAAAATAGGACCCGTTGTCAAAAATTTTCGGGCAAACGACTCAAAAACACTAATAAAGTCTAAAACAAAAAAAAATAAAAACTAAAAAAAGAGAAAATTGCGATAACCGTCGGGTTGCCTCCCGACAAGCGCTCGTTTTAGGTCTTGAGCTCGACCCCTATTGATTTTCAATTAACGCTTGATGTTGGGTGCATACGAGATGCACTCGTCGAACTTGCTTGGAAGACCACTCGGATTTGGATCATGGTGGGGTGTGGTCTTCCTCAGTGCCCCTTCGTCATGGGCAATGTTGGGGGGTGGCTCCCCTAAGCTAGAGCTTGCTCCGGTCTTCGACTTTGCCGGTGACACCGATCGTCGTATCGGTGGAGCTTTCTTTGGAGTCCTCAACTTCGAGAGCTTGCAGAGCTCCCGTATTCTTGCGACATCAGCGTCGCCATCATCAATTTTCATGGATATATCGGGGGAGTGCTCCATCTTCTCTTCTTCGGCCAAGTCTAGGCCTTCTTCGAAGCTATCTTCGTGGGGTGCGCCGATGGAATGGGGGATCGCCTCTTCAATGACCTCATCAAGGAGGTCCATGTAATCAAGCTCCTCGTGATACGGCATGTGCTTCATTACCTTCGGTATATGAAGCTCCACTTCGATGTTGCCGACGTTCAAGGTAAGGGTCCCCTCCCGCACATCGACGATGACACCGGCGGTGGCGAGGAATGGGCGTCTGAGTATGAGTGATGTATCGCCCTCCTCCTTGATGTCCATTATCACAAAATCGCATGGCAAACATATGCCCCCCGGAACATGGAGTGGGATGTCCTCCGCTATCCCAACCGGTCTTGTAATCCTCCCGTCCGCTAGTTGAATCCGCATGTCGGTAGGCTTCAAATTCGTGCCGGTATTCAACCTCTGGAACATGGAGAGGGGCATGAGGCTAACACTAGCCCCCAAGTATACTAATGCCTTTTGTAGGGGGACGCCGCCTAGAGTGCAATGAATCCGGAAACTCCCTGGATCTTTAAGCTTGGCGGGCTCCTTTTCCCTTTTTGTGAACCAAGTCCCTTCCTCCGCTAGCATTATCTTCTCCTTCCTCTTCCTTCCCGTGATTAAGTCTTTTAAGAACTTGGCATAAGATGGGATTTCCACTAAAGCATCGAGGAAGGGGATATTGAGGCTCACCCCTCTCAAATACTCAAGAAACTTGGCTAGCCGTTTCTCCATCTTGGCTCTAGCTAGTCGTTGAGGGAAGGGCACCGGTGGCATAAATCGGTGCTCATCGATAAGCTCCTCTGTTCTAGATTTCACTTCTCCTTGCAACTCCTTATCTTTCTCAATTTCAATTGCCAGCTCACTTTCTTGTAGAATCTCCACCACGGGCTCCTTGACTTGAGTCATGGGGGGAGTGGTATCCTTCCCTCCTCTTGTAGTAACCGCAACGACCGCATTAATATGGCCGGTGTTGCCCCGTGGATTCAGCTCGGGTTGAGCCAGCAATTGTTGATTGTTTTTATTGAGCAACGCAAGTTGCTCCCCGATTTGAGCTACGACGGTGGCGAGAGAATCTTGTCCCGCATTCAATGTGGCATTGATCTTTCATTGTTCCGCCATAAACTCATCCACCTTTGCTTCAAAATCTGAGCGTTGTTGAGCTTGCGGTGGGTTGGGATTTCTTCACCCTTGATTGTACCCGGGCGGCCTATAAGGTCCCACTTGTTGCCTCGGTGGGAAATTTTGTTGTGGTGGCCCCCTTTGTGGATAATTCGGTTGTGGTGGTGGTGGAGCCCGAGCTTGAGGAGGTTGTTGTGGCGGGGGGTTCAATGCTCCATCATTATTGGCATATGAGAAACCCGGATGGTTTCTAGCGGCCGGATTGGCCAAATATCCAGAATTCCCTGCGACGTATTGAACTTGCTCCAAAGCTCCTTCTCCTTGCTCTCCTCCTACATATATGGATTGGGATTGGTCTTGCCAATCGCTCATATGATTTGTCGGCATGGATGTAGAAGGGGCTCCTTGAGGCTCCGTAATGAATTTCTCCAATCTCTCCACAACCTTGTGGAGAGAATCAAACTTGCTAGAAAGCTCTGCCACGGCCTTGGCCTCGTAGATACTTGTGGGCTTCAAGGAGGATGAAGAATGTCCTCGCTCGTCCCCCCATTGTTTGTTGTTCGAGGCCATCTCCTCAAGCAAGGCCGTAGCTTCCTCGGGAGTCTTCGACAAAATGGCTCCATTTGCCGTGGCATCAATAATCTGCTTCGTCCCCGGTTGGAGTCCATTGTAAAAGCTATGGACAAGCTCCCAATCCTCAATGCTATGATGAGGGCACTGATGTTGCAAGTCCTTGAAGCGCTCCCATGCTTCGTAGAGAGTCTCTTGACGTCCTTGCTTGAAGGACATGAGAGCACTTCTAATCTTCACCGTCTTGGAGGGCGGGTAAAATTTGTCGACGAAGGCACTCGCCAACTCATCCCAAGTAGTGAAGATTCCTTCAGCTTGCGTCCTCAACCAATATAATGCCTTGTCCTTTAGAGTGAAAGGGAAGAGGCGCAGTCTGATAGCATCCATAGAGACGCCCGACATTTGGAAGGTGGCGCACTTTGATATGAAGAGCTGGATGTGGTAATGAGGGTTTTCATGGGAATTCCCATGAAAAGGATCTTGTTGCATAAGGACCACCAATCCGGTCTTCAACTCAAAATTCTTGTCGGCCGCCAACTCCGGCATGGCTATGGACGAGGTCGTGGAAGAAGTCTTAGGCCGAAGCCTATCTCTTATGGAAATAATCCTCGCCATTCGCGTCGCTAATTCTTCGGGGGTCTCAGGATGGGTCATAAAATTTCCTTCCGTATCGGGTCTCCTCTCCGCTCGGATCCTCCTCAATGTACGCTCGATCTCCGGATCGTATAGCATCTCTTCGGGGTTCGCCGAGGATCTCGTGTACATGCAAGGGAAAACAGAGTTTCAAAGAAATAGTTTGCATAACGAAAGGGTAAGATAAAAATAGAAATAATAGAACAAAAAGAAAAATAGCTAGGTTGTAGGAATCAAACACTATTGCCTCCCCGGCAACGGCGCCAAAAACTTGATCGCGCCCCGGATACACGTCTCGGAGCGGCGACGATCGTAGTCTTACCGCAAGCGCACGGTGTAGCAGCGAGCGGGTATCGAACACAGGGAGGCCTAATAACAGTGTCTTCTTCGAATCACCTGGCTATAGGGGAAGTCGGGAGAATGTTCGCAATATGCGGTCACAGTCGTTTAAATGTATAAAGGAATTAACAAATTAATAAAGACGCTTAGGGGATAGGGAATCCCCGCTACTTGCCGTATCTCTTCATTGTGACTCGTAGGTTTCACAATTGCTAGACTTGAAATTTGGGTGAACTAGTTGCAACTAAATGTGGAACCAAGCTCACGCTCTTGCGCTATTGCCGGTCTATAGCCAACCTAGGGTAGGGTCCAATCTCTTGCAAACCCTAACCTAGGCAAATTAGCGTGAAGAACAACATCATCGTTCAATCGTATCTCGAGCCCACTCTCGTGCAAACTCGAGCTACGACCAAGGTTGGGATAGTTCCTACCCATCCAATCTCTTGCAAACGGGTATTGGTATAGAATTGCAATCGAAAAACCCTAGTTTCGGTCCAATCTCTTGCAAACCGATTCCGGAGGAATTCAATTGCAACCCAATTCGAATATCTAGGCTTCCTATCGAATTGGGATCCAATCTCTTGCAAATCCCAATCGATATGAATCCCTAGCTATTCGTATTATAGAAATCCCAAACTAACCCTAATCAATCCTAGCAATAGTTTCACCAATTCATCACAATTTCGAAATTGGGCTCGTAGGGTTCATCCCTACGCCCTAAGACGATGACCTACGCACAATTCACAATAGAATGCAATAGAAATTCACAAATAAAATCAATGGAATTCATAGCAATATTCAAAATATCAACAAAAATTGAGTTTTTGAGGGAGAGAAATACAAACCAATGAAGAACAAGGTAGCATCCAACAAAATCTCACTTTTCTCTCCTCCCTTAAAGCTTAATCTAATCCCTAAAAAGTTAATCTAAAAAGCTGCAAAAAGTTCTGAAAAAAGCTCTCCTAAACTAGGTTAAAAACTGGGGTTAAATACCCCCCAAAATCGCCCAAAAAAACCTGACGAAAATGCCCCTGCGCAGCCTCAAATCTGCAGTTTTCGCTACAGGCAGCGCGGCTCACTCGGCCGAGTGACAAATGTCACTCGGCCGAGTGACGAACCCTATACAAAAACAGAGAGTTGGGGGTCTCGGGGGTCGTCTCCTCGGAGGTCACTCGGGCGGACGGTCTTTCGGCACTCGGGCGGACGTCGGTTGTCACTCGGGCGGACCGTCTTTCTCCACTCGGTCGAGTCAGTCATCGGGACTGACAGACGAAAAAACAGAGAGTTCGATCTCTTTTGTTGCCGTCGTCTTGGCTCCACTCGGGCGATGGGTGACTCGGTGCTCGGCCGAGTGGCATGGTGATGCTCGGCCGAGTGCACGCTGATATTGCTCTGTTGCGTGTCCGATCTGGCCGGCCGAGCGGGCTTCCTATGGTCGGCCGAGTGACTCCTTCACTCGGCCGAGTGAAGTGCTAAAAATGCCCAAACTTCATATCTTCGCCTCCTCGTCGCTCCTACGACGTTCTTTCTCCTTCCACTCCTCTCCAATAGCAAAATACTCCTCAAGAGAGTCGTCGGTGACACTCCGGAGTGGGTGCATCTCAGAATCGCTCCAAATCATTACAAATCTCCTGAAATACGACAAAAACAACAAATCGTGAAAAGCATCGCAATATTGCCGAAGAAACGTGAAAAACACGATTTGAGTGATGTAAAATGGCATGCAAACATGCAGAAAAAAGGTGTAAAATACGGAGTGATCACCTGGCCCATGTTCACTTCTCCAAATACTTGAATTTGTCCCCTTCGGGACTCCTGAAAAATCCAGAAAAATATGTGAAAATACAATTCATGTTTATAAAGCTTTGGAGAGTGAAATTGTGCTAAAATAAAATCATATGCTCAAAAGATGATGAATTGGTGCAAATATAGTTAAGTGAGCATGATTCAATGAGTTATAAGCAGAAGATGGATGTAGTTAGGGGGTTTAAATATACACTTTTCACTACGAATCACACCCCCAACTAGCATTTTGCTAGTCCCTAGTAAAACAAGCGATAATTTCGGATTAAAGTGAAAAACATGTGCCAAACTCAAAATATCATCATGGCATCATTCATATGTTATTTCCAATTGATTCCAAAACTAATATACACAACGTATGAAAGTAAACAATAAATGATATTCTCCTCAATCCAATTCTAAGAAAAGTAAGGAAATAAGCACGTATCACATTCTTTGGGAAGCTGCGCACATGATGAAATTTTCAATTTTCATGGAAATGGCCAAAACCAAAAGAAATTCCTTCTAAGTTGTGGGAGATGCGATTGCATCATTCTTGAAGCTTATTCTTTCATTTATTCATTCAATTTTTCTGTTTCTTTTCATTTTCTCTCTTTTTTGTATTCTTTTTGTTTTAGTATGTTTATGTTTTGCATTCACGCAATAATGCTATGAAATGCAAACACGGCCACATTTGCATACACGCGATGACGTTATATAGGCAAATGGATGGAATGATCCCCTAAATCTCATTTTTGGCTTCCTCCTCCATGTTTCGTGGGGCACCGGCTACTCAATTTGATTAGAAAAACCATTCACTTATGTTAATTTTATTTCTCATTCTAACATGAATTATCAACTCATCCACCCCCTCCTTAAGAGGAAAACAAAACATACACCAATGGTCACATCCAATCCAATCAAAAACTAAGCCATTCATCCCAATTCATGCAATTACTTACACCAAACTATTCCCGAATTATTTTAAAGAGAGCATCAAAACATAGAAAATCGTTTCATACATGGCATATTAGCATTTGACTCCAAAATGGAAAAGAAATTAAAACACGCCAATCAAACATCTATAAATTTGATACCAAAGTAATAATCCGAAAAAATTGCTTGGCATTAAGCATGTAGGGACTAAGCAAAAGAAATGTGATGGAGGTAAGGATGGAGGCATCAAAATGATAATCTCAAAATGATTGAATGAGAAAAAAATTTATTAACATCAAATTTTTTTCAAAACTACCCAAATTTAGCATCCAACTTCATAGTTCACTCCCCCCCAACTAGAAATAAGCATTGTCCTCAATGGTTGAAATGAAACTAGATATTATTCAATGATGCTAGAGGGAAAACACACATATTAAAGCAAACTAAACTAAAAAGTTTATTTTTTTATTTACACTAAAGAAAGGAAGGAATACACCTTAGCAAAAGGCGGATCCCGAATGTGTAATGGTGGAGGCAGCTGCTCAATCATATCATTGCGTTCCTCAGCCAGCTGCTTTGGAAACACTGCTCCTCCACTTTCCTTAGATCCAAGCAACACAGCTCTCAGCATCTCCCTAGAATGTGCTCTTGTGTCCTGCGGGAGACAAGCTGTGTCAATCCGAGGAAAAGACATTTGACTTCCACTGAAGGAAGTCCAAAAAGGGTCGTCATAATAAAAATGAGAATATGCATATGTATGACGACTATATGAATCTAATATATATGGAAATGAACAATGAGATTCAGAAATGAAGGGAAAAGTGTGATGAGAACTTCCCTGAATGGCGATGCTCTCACCTGGCTGATGCGACTCTTCAGGAGGAGGGTGAAATGGCTGCATGGGCAAGTGTGGAGGAGAGGGCAACACATGCTCAATGTAGATCATCTCACAGTCACTGTCGCTTGCCGAATCCTCGCCATCGAAGGTAATGGCCTCTGCAGTCATCTCTGGACTCTGTGGTCCACCCTGAATATCATCATCATGGATGACGGACTGATGTGTGTCCTGAGGTGTCTGAAGTGATGGCTGCTGAACTGAATCTGAAGGGAGGGTAGGCTCGGGCTCCAAAGTAGTCTATAGGCTGTATCTCGTGCACTCATCCTCCTCAATATCACCGTAGTAAACCATCTCAGCAGTCCATCCAAGATGCTCATACACCTCCAGCTATGGTAGTGGATCAGATAGGCAATGTGACTCAGGCTCTCCGATGTCATCTATCTCACTCTCGCCTGGACACATCTCTGTTTCATCATCACCACCAACCCAACGAAACTGCATCGTGTCTCCATCGTGGGTGACACACACTCCATCATCCATTTCCTCCTTATCCTCAATATGTAATCTCTCAATATCCTCTACCTGGCTCTCATGCGACCCAACATCCTGCTCTGCTAGATATATCATGGGGTCGCAAGAAAAATAGCCCAAAGATGGCTCATCAGACTGACACTGAACCTGCTCTGTATCCTAAAGTAGAAGCTGGGACTGGCCATCATCCTCATATCCTAGTGACGGCTCTCCTGATGGCGCAGTCTACTCCCACTCTGCAAGGTCCCTCGGGCACAACCATGCATCCTCTGTAATGTATGCAAGGAAATCTCCGATACTGCTCATCTGCACAAAGTTCTGTGTCAACGGCTGCAACCCTGTATAGAAAATCCGAAGTAGATCCTCTGTGCTAAAGCATGGCATGGATACCCAAGCACTAAATCATCGAACCTCTCCAAAACCTGACAGTAAGTCTCACCGTCAAACTGGACAAAGCTCGCCATGTGTTCCTCAAATGTCTGGCGCATCTGTACCTGATTCCTGTAATAAGTAGGAAAGAAAGCTCGAAGGAAATCAGTCTGAAAAGAAAGCCATATAGGAAAAGAATATCGAGGATAAGCATCAAACCAAGTTTTAGCATCATCTTTCAATGTATATGGGAACACTTTAAAATAAATAAAATCTGCACAAGTGGTATCATCAAACAAATCCCAAAACTCTTTTCTACACCATTTTTCAAACTTTTGCATAAATGAACTAGGATTTTCCAACCCCATACCGTGAAAGAACGGTGGAAGTTGGGAATCCTCCACATAAGCATCGCTAAAGTTTGAAGATGAATCCATTAAAAAAAATTATCCACAAAAGATTTTTGAAATAAAAGAAAGAAAGAAAGAAAAACGACTCAAAAAAGTATAAAAAAAACAACCAAAAAGACTCAACACTAAGCTGGAAGTACTACACCTAAAGTGTCCAAAACCAACCAAAAATATGAGTGTGAAAACCGTTGTCCCCGGCAACGGTGCCAAAATGATTGACCGCGAAACGTGCACAATCCAAGTAGGATGCACATGCTCACCTTCCAAGGGTAGGAGTGTCAATGTAATATAATCCCGGTAAGTACGGGGTCGAATCCACAGAGACAATTCGTTTCACTTTCACAATCTCAATTGGTTATGGAATGCTAAAGGTGTTGGTACAACCAGCTAAACTAACACGTGTGATGAGTGGAAGTGTGGGGTGAGACAATCGAGCCAAGCCCAAAGTAGGTAGGGTGGAGACCAAAGTAGGGAGCTAGTCAAGCAAGGAGGAGTGTGTGGAATGGGATGTCATTAGGGTTGTGGGTTGATTAGTAATCGGTTCATCCCAAATGAATCAACCCACGCATCCATTTCAAGGTATGCGGGGTTGTGCACATAGGTAATGCCCTTAAGGCACACCGTCGTTCTACGCCCCCACCAAGAGTAATGCACGATTCATTCGTGTGTTGATTAGTGGGTTGGAATCCCTAAATTAAGCTCGTGATTCAATCCTTGCATCAGTGTCAATAGAATGCAAGGATGGTGCACGTAGGTGTGACCCTTAAGGTACACCACCGTTCTACGGCCCCGCCAAGAGTGGTGCACGACTCAATTAAACCTAGGGCACAACCCATCAATCAACACTATTAGCACCCATTTCAAGGCATACTAATCCAATTAAATGCTAGAAATGAGCAATTAATAATCAACCTCACAAGCCCTAATTAGCCCAATCCACACACAAATGGCCCTAGGCCTTCATAATGAAAATAGGGTAATAATCATGCAAGATGAACACACCAATCTTCATTACAAGCAATTAATCAAACAATTATCAAATGGGTCTCACTCTCATTCAACAATCATTCAAATATTCATACAAATTAATAGCAACCAAATGTTTACAAGAGAGGGGAAAGAGATAACCAAATGAAGCCCTAAAACCCAAGCTTCCTGACGTGCGTTTATATTTCATATATTCACGCACGTTTTCTTTTGTGTTTTCCCGTGTTTTTCCGCCGTCTTTTATTCGTTTTCTCGTATTTTCTCGTTTTCTTTCACTTTTCTTTGTTTTTCCATGTTTGCAGGAGATCGACCGCGTAGGGGACGTTTAATGACGATATCTCAAGTCCCCGGAGCAACGGGAGGAGTCGCGCGTGATCCAGGGGGTCAAACGTCAAAGAATACATCTTTCAGCCCCTCACCCGGTCGGTTGGTCATCTCCAACCGATCGGGTGATGCACGCGTGCACCACCCGGTCTCCGCCGGAGCTCAAGCGAAAGTCACCCGACCGGTTCATAGGTCGGTTCAGCGGGGGCCTGTTCTCTGTCTTTGCGAGCCAAATTCCAACCGATCGGGTGACTCTCACTCGATCGGTTCATCTGTAGCTGATGCTGAAGAGCTGAAGACACGGGCACCCAACCGATCACTTCACCCGATGGCGCCAAGATCCAACCGGTCACTCCAAGAACTCACCCGACCGGTTCATATGACCGGGTGAAAGCTCGTCGTTTTCTGTTTATTATCTGTAACGGATCACCCGATCGGTTGACTTATCAACCGATCGGGTGATACGAGAGTCTATAAATAGAACCCCTAGGGTTCCAGAAACGAGGAGCTGCCAGTTTTTACTGTTTTCTCCCATTGTGACGGCTGTAATTACTGTTCTTTTGTAAGTTTTCGGATCTTTCTCAAATTTTAGTATTGTCTTAATTACTCTATTTCTTCCGCATTCCAATCGTCTGATTATGATTCCAACGGTTAATTTTCATTTAGATCGCTTTTTAATGAATTTTTGTGAGTAGTTCCCAAATCTGGGATTTTGGTGGAAACCCCTTCGGGGGCTCTTCCCGATGCGTCCATAGGGTTAGAAAATCGATAAGGATTAGGAATCTAACGGTTACGTGGGGTGTTTCATTGTCATCGGCGGGAAAAAGACCGCCTTTGACCGTTGGGCCAAGGGGGAATAAACTTGGCGGTTGACTCCCTAGCCATAGCTCACGCCCTTAGCGTAGACGCCGAATCCTAGCACGCGGGAGCGGCAGGATGAGACGTTGGGAGTTATCGTTGCGAGCTTAGTGCTCCCGGAATCGATCAGTGTTAATGGACACGGGAGTGCCCACTGATCGAATCCGGGAAGTCCGGTGTATCATCCTGGGCACCGACCAGAATATCGGGCCCATGGGATGCCGGTACCACTTTCAGAGGCAACGTCCCACCATTAGACCCTAATTCTGATCGCTATCCTACCCGTAGGCCGTATCGGCGAGAGTCGCTCGTTGGAGTGAAAACCAGAGTCCCGGGTTTACTTCTTATTGTTCATACCCTTCATTCCTTTCTGTGACAACCATTTACCGATTCGGGCTAGCTCGCCCACGGGGTGATCTTGGTCCTCCTTGACTCAAGCACATCCTAGCCTCCCAGTGTTCGACCCCCAAGCCACACTACAACACCGTGCGCTTGCGGTTACAAATTTCTAAACCCTGCCCCCGCTGCCATGCGGAACTCCACCGCCGGCGTGGCGGGGCACGTCAAGTTTATGGCGCCGTTGCTGGGGAGGCAACGTGCTTGTTATTTTAGGATCTTTTGAACCCTCGTGTCTAGCTCTCATCCCTACCTCGCTATAATTTTCGCATTCTCCTTTTTCCTTTTCATTTTTCTTATTTTTATTTCTTATCTTATATGTTTCTTTCCCACTTGTCGCTTCACGGGTGTTTGTTGTTTTTCATGCGCAGGAGTTCAAGAAGTCTCGACGACTTGATTTCCGTTGATCCAGAGATTAACGCCACCCTTAGGCGTTTGGCCGCCGAGAAGCGAAGAAGAGAGGATCCCGAATCCATGGAGGAGAACACCCCGCCTCACAAGTCCCTGTTGGAGTACTCGATGCCATCTATCGAGTCCACTTTCGCCATCCGTTCTCCAGCTATTGCGGCCCAAAGCTTCGAGCTAAAGCCGTCTTTGGTGACGTGGATCCAGCAGGATCAGTTTGCGGGTGCACCCATGGAGAGCCCGATCGAGCATCTAGACTCCTTCTTGGAGAAGTGTGACACCTTCCGGATTAATGGTGTCACGACTGAGGCTATACGTCTGAAGCTGTTCCCCTTCTCGTTGCGAGACAAAGCCAAGCAATGGCTTAGGGGGAAGGACCCTAACACCTTCAATACCTGGGAGAAGCTCTCCAACGCTTTTCTGACCAAGTTCTTTCCTCCGGGGAAGACCATGAAGTTGAGGAGTGAGATCTCCTCCTTCTCCCAGGCCAGCCACGAGTCCTTGCATGAAGCTTGGACGAGATACAAGGAGATGCAAAGAAGATGCCCTCACCATGAGCTTCCGAAGTGGCAGATTATTAATCTGTTCTACAATGGGTTGAGGGATGACCTGAAATCTTCTATGGATGCTGCGGCTGGGGGTTCCTTCATGTCTAGGAGCGAGGAAGATGTCGGACATATTCTAGAAAATATGGCATCCAACAATGAGCGGTGGTGTGACGAGAGGGCCACACCCAGGTCTAGGGGTATACACAGAGTCGAGGACGTCGACAAACTTTCAAGCAAGTTCGACTTGCTTTCGACCCAGATCTCCGCACTAATGGTAGGAGCCGGTGGGGCCGGTACACAGCAGATTTCAGCGGTGGAATCCGAATTCTTTGGGGAATTCGACGGTGGTGACGTCTCACCACCGTTTGACCAAGCGAGCGCACTGTTTTACAACCCCACGGGAAATGCGCCGTATCCGCCAAGAACCAATTCAAACCCGGCCTACTCTCCAAACAACCGGAACCACCCTAACTTTGGTTACCGGCCACCATTTCAGCCCTCACCGCCTCAGCAGCCGCAGCAACAAACATATCAGCCGGCTAGGCCGCAGCAGAGTCAGATTCAACAGCAACCATATCAGCAGCAACCTCAGCAACAATTTTATGCCCCCAGGAATCAGCAGCCAATCCAGCAGCAGCAGCAGTATGGCCAACAAAGGGTCGTCTCTCCGGTTGAGTCTTTCTTGACTCAATATATAACCAACCAGGAGAAGGTCAATCAAAAACTGGAAATGTGTCAGCGGGCCCTCACGAACCAAGTAACCCAGCTCGGGTTACAAGTGGCGAACCTTTCAAGGTCACAAAACCAATTGCCGCCACAACCGGAGGTGAACCCGAGGGGAGCAACCCAAACGTCGGCACTCGTGCACGAGCACGCAAATGTGTCCGCTATCGTTCTGAGAAGCGGGACACAAATTCCTACTAGAGTGCCCCCTAACAGACCGGAAGCACCGTTGGTCGTGGAGCGACCGATCGAAAAATCAAACGACGCCGGTGCTTCGTCATCAAATCATACGACTCCGGAGGGAGCCTCTGAAGAAGAGAAGAAGAAGAACGAGGAAGGGAGCTCGAAAGTGTTCAAACCCGTTGTGCCATTTCCACAACGGTTAGCTCAGGCCAAAATCGACGAGAAATATGGCAAGTTCTTCGCCATGGTCAAGGACCTGAGCTTGCAAATCCCCTTCCTGGAAGCAATCGAAACAATCCCCTCCTATGCAAAATTCCTGAAAGATTTGGTGACGAGAGGGTCTAGAAAGGAGAAAGTAGTGTTGACGGTGGAATGTAGCGCTCTCATCCAGAGGGCAAATCCGCCGAAACTCAAAGACCCGGGGAGCTTCTCAATTCCTTGCACGATCGGGGCAGTAAAGATTCATCGTGCACTCGTCGATCTCGGAGCGAGTGTAAGTTTGATGCCCTTGTCGATGTATAGAAGGATAGGAATGGGTGATTTAGAGCCCACCGGTATGACCCTACAACTAGCTGACCGGTCGGTCAAATATCCGATGGGGATTGTGGATGACCTCCCCGTTAATGTAAAAGGGGTGCATGTGCCAGTGGACTTCGTCGTCATGGACATGCCTGAAGACGCACACACCCCCATCATCCTGGGACGGCCTTTCATGGCCACTGCTGGCGTTTTGATTGATGTGAAGAACGGAAAACTTTCTCTAAACGTCAGCGGAGAAAAAGTTGAATTTGATCTGGGGTTGTCCATGAAGTACCCCGATTCCCCAGATGACCCTCGGTGTAATTTGCTGGAGGTAGAAGAAGACAAAGCTGCTGAAGAGAGCTCCTGGGAGATTCTCTTAAGAAACCCTCCCGATGACTTGGAGGATTCAAAAGACCGAGACGGCCCCAAGAACGATGATGCTGCTGGGAAAGCGAGTGCAGCAAGAACGACCCCTCCCGGGTTCCCCAAAGCTCCTCCTGCAAGGAAAACAGGGAAAGAACCCATGGGCCTCACTAAAGACGAGGTCCGGATCCTAAAGAAGATGGCGGTAAGCGCCAATACGAAAGAGAAGCCCCCGGATCCCAAGAACAAGGAGAGGGTAGTCGAGCAAATCTTTCTCCAGCCGCTGACTACTTCAAAGGCCTTCAGCTCCAATGAAGATGAGATGCCGAACTTCGGGCATCACCCGTATCAACCACCGTGAACATCTCTTTTGGGCGTCGAGCCAACGACGTTAAACAAGTGCGCTCCATGGGAGGCAACCCATGTTCTAAACTTTTTCCCCACTTTTTAGTGTTATTTTTTTACTTTATTTTATCTACTTTTATAAATAAAATCAGCCACGAGAACATCCGTTCAGGGACTTAGACAATCTGTTGGTTTTTGCAGGAAACAAAGCCCCAACCGATCGGTTGATAACTCACCCGATCGGTTGGGATGTATCAGATACAAGCCGAAATCTGTCCCCAAATGAACCGATCGGTTGAAGAATGAAGAGACCGGGTGACAGACCGGGTGAGCTGGGGAGAACTCTTGGGAAATTTTTGGGGAATATCAACTGATCAGTTGAAGTTCGAGCGCGATCGGTTGAAGCGACCGGATGAGCAGCCCTCAATTCTCGGGAAAATGAGTGGAGCGGCCAACCGATCGGTTGACAAGTCAACCGACCAGTTTGCCTGTAGTACTCCTTTGGCAAGAATTTTTGACCTAACCGTCAACCGATCGGGTGACAAGTCACCCGATCGGTTCGACTTAAAACCCTATATAAACCCCCGACCACCCGTTCATTTTCACCCTCGCCCGATCGCCATTGTCGCCATCGTTTCGCCTGCCTCTCCTCCCCAACGGCCGATTCTCGCTCCCCCACATCCTCTACTCCTCCATTACTCCTTCTCTCCACCTCCTCCATCAATCCCTTCATCATCTTCACCCTCTCTCTCCCTTCACTTCGATTTTCTGACCTAATTCCCCCAAAACAACGCCCATTTCAGAAATTCTTGCTGAAAGAGGTCGCCGCGGCTCCACGCCACTCTCATTGCACAGTGTGGGGACATCTACGAGCAAGCTTCACCATTTCGCTTGGGTACACTCGCTCCTAAGCTCATATTTCTATTTTTGCCCTATAAATTGTGCTTGCTCGTTTTGCTTGTGTTAGTGTGCATCCATTGCTCTTTGCACTCATTCATACACGCACACTCACGCATAGCTAAGGATAAAGACAAGGGGAAGGGGATTATGCGGGAGGAGGAACCGTCTCGAAAGAGACGTAAACAAACACGTCCCCCTTCCCGCACACGAGCACTGACACTTGGCCCTCCCTCGCTTGTTATCCCCCCTGTGGACCCAATGTTGGGCCCACATGGGTATATCTTTAGGAACCAAGAGCACAAGGATTTTTACCGTAGGCTCGATGCTCGGGGGTATCTATCTACTAAGTTCCCGCACACACAAACACTTGTCGATCTCGGTGTCTACACCGAGGTCGAATCTCTTTTCGCTAACTTAGGATGGTTGGCCTTTCTTAATGCATCTGCCGTATCCTACCCGGCACTCACCCTCGAATTTCTCTCTACACTTGTTTGGGAGTCCGGGTCGATCATTAAATTTCGGGTGCATAACAGGAGTGTCACCACAAATCTGAACACAATTAACGATATATTTGGTTTCCCCAATCTTGGGGATGACTCCATCCGACACTACGGGTACACGCCCGAGTTTAACGTCGATCAATTCTGGTTCCACCTCACACTGCTCCATGACTATCCCCGAGGAAGGGCCAAGGCCTCCTCCATCATTCATCCCGTGTTTCATTTGGCCCACAGGATCATATCATCTGCGTTTTTTCCTAGGGACGAGTCCGGCACCGTGACTATCCCTGACCTTTTTGTCCTTTGGGCCATGACTTTCCCTTTTGTCCGGGACGATGATGGGATTAGCTTCAGGGCCCCTACCGTCCCCATCCATGGTGGCGATTGGCTTGTTAACAAGCTACTCGAGATCAGCCGGGCCGGTAAGGGGAAGTTTTGTTGTGGGGGCATCATTACTATCATTTGCTCTTACCCCCAATTTAATATTCCCATCCCCAATAATCTTCCCACTGCCGCAGGACCCTCACAGCTAGATATTGATGTCATGCGGCACATTCACATGATTAGACCCCACTCCGATGGCCGCTTCATCTTCAATTATGGCCACCCCCAGCCCCTTACACCATACTCCCCAACCCCGCTCGCATGACCATTGCTCTTGTGGGAGATTGGACCTTCCCTCCTGATCCCAACTTCCTAGCTGGGTTGAACCTTCCTTTCCTTCCCGTAGACGCACGCAGACCACCGTCCCCTGCCGCCCACTTAGGCGAGCAGGATATCCCTGCGTCTCGGGGAGATTTAGGGGCTGGCCCGAGTCGTCCTGTTTCTGCTCCGGGGCCCATCACGTCTGAGCACCTCTTTGCGGCCATTTCTGACCTTGTCTCCTGTGCCGGCATGACCACCGCCGCCGGCACCACTTCCACCTTACCTGGCGGCACCGCCTCTGCCTCGCGTCAGTCCACATCTTTTGGTCGCCGCCAGGTCTCTGCCCGTCTGGGTCTAGAAAGGGAGGTCGCTGCCCTTCGTGAGCTCGCCATGTCCTCTGCCTCCTCGGACCCATCACCATCCTCTTTCCTCACTCACCCACGTTTCCTCGCACTTGAGAGGAACATGGCCGCCATTCTTCGCCTTCTCACTCACATCCACGGACCACCTCCACCTTCACCACCTCGACGATCTTCTCCTCCACCCTCCCACACATCCCCACATCCATCACCTCCCTCACCACATTCTTCTCCTCCCTCATCTATTCCCATCCCGGTATCCACTTCCCCCCTCCCGACCACTTCCATCGCACCCACCCTACCCCTCCCTCCTCCTCCATCACTGCATACGTGCGTCGGAGGAAATTACCGGTGCGCTCCAGATCTCTCCCACCACCACCCGCTACCGTCACCACCACATCTTCTTCCCCCATTTCTATTCCTCTCACCACCGCCTTGATCGCCGTCCTACCACCACCACCCACCTCCACCGACACTCCTCCCATTGTTCACACCACCGCTGCACCTATTCCTCCACCTCATTCCCCACTTCTCCGCACACCCCCAGCCTCCCCCGACCACCCATCCACACCCTCTTCCGAGGAGGACGAGGACTCACCTTCTCCTGCTTTCTGATTTCACCTTGTTTGTTTTTGACTCCTCCTTGCATATCTCTGCATTTCACGATCACATTTCATTTCGCTAGCACTGTCAGGTCTAGCTTGGGGGACGTCTATTTTGGTGTGTTGTCGTGTTTTGTTTGTTTTTCTCATTTTTTGTGTGTGTGTGCTTGTTTTCCCCCTTTTGAGTGTCGTGTCGTGTGGTTTTATTTTTATTTTCGTGTCGTTTGATTTTGATTTTGATCTTTCTTTATTTTCAGTTTCATCTCTGTGTTTTCCTCGTTTTCATTTCTTTTTGTGTCGGTGCGTATTCCCCCCCATCTTCATTGCCCTCCCGTTCTCACTCATATTGCATTGAGGGCAATGCAAACTTCAGCTTGGGGGAGTCGCACTGTGTGCGTCATTTGAGTCCTTCTTTTTCGGTTTTGTGTCGTTTTCATCGTGTTTTTTATTTTTTCTTCCTTTTTTCTCTCTTCTCTTCTTTTTATCTCTTTTTCCTAGAAATGAACCCTATGATGAATCGCCACGAAATCACACACACCTAGCATGGCATCGATAATCACACTCACTGACCCTAGGATTTCGAGTCCTCTTGCATTTCACGCATCGTGGGTCCACTTAGCTTTTTGTGAGTCGTGCGTCGTGCCTAGCTATTTGGTGTGCTTCTACTTCGTGATTTTATTTTATATACCTGTCCAGGAATGACCCCTAGATTATCATGCTTCGATTTGAATATGCGGTATTTGCTTCTACTATATGCATGCTATATTTATATCGTATATTTCAATTCGCATGCGTCGGGATTCCACAATTAAGGACTAGGATAACCCATTTAGCCTATGCTCTATTTAGCGAGAATAGTTTCCTTTGCCCAAGTGTTTAGATTTCGACTTCTTTTTTGTTTTACTTGGTGCAAATCCCCTCGTCGTGTACCGTTCTCCCACTTGGGAGAGTACACATGTGTATAGCCAAAAACCCAAAAATCCAAAAAAGGAGAAAAGAAAAGAAAAACCCAAAAAGAAAAGAAAAGAAAAATTGTATAGCCAAAAAGCCAAAAAAATATATACAAATACCCAAAACCCAAAAAATTCCCGTGTGAATATTTTTCCTATCTACCGAGAATAAAGGGAAGGCGAGAATTTGCACTGAGTGTCCTTCTCCACATCATCTCAACCCCCATCGTTTTCGAAAACACTTGGCTTAGGAACTTTTTAGCTAGTATCTAGGCTATAGTGGCGTGATTTCCTTGACCCTAGTTGTGGAGTCCCCGATGCATGATACGCTTCACTTCTTATACTCTTCTCGTGCATGCTTGAACTAATATTCACTGCAATTTCAAATTCGAATTGGTATTTGGGTCACTTCCTGGATTTGCGTATATGAGCTTATAGCACATTGTAGAAAGCGACACCGACTGCTAGCGCACGACCACACTCACTCGCGCTTCACCGCGTGGGCCCACGGCACTTGTTTGGACTCGTTTTCCTGGGTTTGGTGATGTGATTTGACGTTTGCTTGCTTGGTGTGTCGTTTTTGATTTTGTTGGCTCTGACGGACGATCTAGGATATAGAGTTTTCTTTTTCTTTCTTCCTATTTTCTCCCTCCGAGCTCCTACTCTCACTCGTCTTCCTCGAGGACGAGGAAGAGTTCAGCTTGGGGGATTTTGACGTGCGTTTATATTTCATATATTCACGCACGTTTTCTTTTGTGTTTCCCCGTGTTTTTCCATCGTCTTTTATTCGTTTTCTCGTATTTTCTCGTTTTCTTTCACTTTTCTTTGTTTTTCCATGTTTGCAGGAGATCGACCGCGTAGGGGACGTTTAACGACGATATCTCAAGTCCCCGGAGCAACGGGAGGAGTCACGCGTGATCCAGGGGGTCAAACGTCAAAGAATACATCTTTCAGCCCCTCACCCGGTCGGTTGGTCATCTCCAACCGATCGGGTGATGCACGCGTGCACCACCCGGTCTCCGCCGGAGCTCAAGCGAAAGTCACCCGACCGGTTCACAGGTCGGTTCAGCGGGGGCCTGTTCTCTGTCTTTGCGAGCCAAATTCCAACCGATCGGGTGACTCTCACCCGATCAGTTCATCTGTAGCTGATGCTGAAGAGCTGAAGACACGGGCACCCAACCGATCACTTCACCCGATGGCGCCAAGATCCAACCGGTCACTCCAAGAACTCACCCGACCGGTTCATATGACCGGGTGAAAGCTCGCCGTTTTCTGTTCATTATCTGTAACGGATCACCCGATCGGTTGACTTGTCAACCGATCGGGTGATATGAGAGTCTATAAATAGAACCCCTAGGGTTCCAGAAACGAGGAGCTGCCAGTTTTTACTGTTTTCTCCCATTGTGACGGCTGTAATTACTGTTCTTTTGTAAGTTTTCGGATCTTTCTCAAATTTTAGTATTGTCTTAATTACTCTATTACTTCCTCATTCCAATCGTCTGATTATGATTCCAACGGTTAATTTTCATTTAGATCGCTTTTTAATGAATTTTTGTGAGTAGTTCCCAAATCTGGGATTTTGGTGGAAACCCCTTCGGGGGCTCTTCCCGATGCGTCCATAGGGTTAGGAAATCGATAGGGATTAGGAATCTAACGGTTACGCGGGGTGTTTCATTGTCATCGGCGGGAAAAAGACCGCCTTTGACCGTTGGGCCAAGGGGGAATAAACTTGGCGGTTGACTCCCTAGCCATAGCTCACGCCCTTAGCGTAGACGCCGAATCCTAGCACGCGGGAGCGGCAGGATGAGACGTTGGGAGTTATCGTTGCGAGCTTAGTGCTCCCGGAATCGATCAGTGTTAATGGACACGGGAGTGCCCACTGATCGAATCCGGGAAGTCCGGTGTATCATCCTGGGCACCGACCAGAATATCGGGCCCATGGGATGCCGGTACCACTTTCAGAGGCAACGTCCCACCATTAGACCCTAATTCTGATCGCTATCCTACCCGTAGGCCG
>CM061133.1:121075618-121212833 GCA_030789695.1 Scilla litardierei
AAAATACCTACACTTTACAATTTGCTCCAATAATCCAAAAAAAATCAAATTTAAAAGTCAATTGACTCAAAAGCCAAAGTGCCAAGGAGCCAAATCCTAAGAAAGTGCAAAGTGCAAAAAACCAAAAAGCTCCTACAAAAACAAAGTCAAATTTCAAATTCCAAAAATTTTCAAAGTTACACTTTCTTGTATCATACAAATTCTTTTGGGAAAACAAAGCCAAATTCCTACACCAAAAATTTCTACCAAAGATGCAGCTACATCGAGCTAAGCAAACTGGCGGGGGGGGGGATTCCATTGACTAAAAGAGTGAGCTGAAATTAGAGTGGATATTGTGCATGAACGACAAAGTTAAATAATCTTAAAACTTAAAGATAGAATAAATTAGAGTGGAATTTCCTATAAGTTGATTTAAGCTTGTGTGTGTCTATATACTATTCAATTCTTATTGCTTGCTTTGCATGAAAAATTCTATGCTTAAGTTATAGCTCTTGATTGAAAAGTGTGTAACCATTGTCATGTCTAGTATATGCTATGAAATATAGAAAGTGAATTTAGGTGAATTTCATGAACTCTAGAGAGATTCATATGCTTCATCTTTAAATCTTTAGTAGTTCATTTTTATAAGAATATGAAACCTATGTAGTAGTGTGTGATTATTTTCTTAGTCGTTGTAGTAAGTGCGATGAATGACTTGAGAACTGAAGGAATTATCTATCACCCCCTCTCTTTAGTTTCCTTTTCATTATTATTATTTGTATTCTCTGATGAACTTCGTAGTCGTCTTCCTCGAGCACGAGTAAGAGATAAGCTTGTGGGATTTTGATGTGACCATCAATTACATGTTTTACTGCATATTTTCATGTTGCATTTCACCGACCAAATCCCCATTTTATATGCTTTTAAGCTATTATTTAAAACTATTTGACTTTGAGAGCGTTTCTATGTATTTCAGGGAATTTGGAGCGTTTTTGGAGCGATTTGAAGTTAAAGGCATGAGCGACGATGTTGGAGCAGCAAGAATACCTCTGAAGATGATTCTAAGCTGCTAGAGAAGAATGCCAAAAGGGAAGAAATGAGATAGAAGATGAGATGAGAGGGTCTAAAGCTGATTTGGGCTTAAAAGCCAGACAGTGGCCGAGCACCATCACTCGTTCGGCCGAGTTGGAAACACCAACAAGAAGAAGAAAGAGAACAAGCTGGAGCTTAACCGCTCGGTCGAGTGCTCGGGCCGACAGGAACCCCCTAATTTACGAAGGAAACTCTCTGTTGAAATAACTCGGCAGAGCGACCAAGGCTACTCGCCCGAGCACAGTAGAAACAGAAGAAATCAGGACAACCTCCAACTCTTTGAAGATCATTTATCATTTCAGTCGGTAAAGTTTATTTTTTATATTTTTCATGGATAGTAGACGTCATGACGGTTCCAACACCGCCAAGAACACGCAAAACGGAGGGCGAACGAGTCCTAGGGAATTTCTGCAAGTTGACGTATTAGTGCTAAAAATTGTGCTCAGACAAACTGTACAGTGAGCTCGACTGAGCTGTCTGGGGCCCACCAACTAAGTTGCATCCCTTATTGGGGTTGTACACGAAATTATGGGGTTTTCTCGGGTTTGAGGGGGAGTATTTACACAATTTTGTAGCCGTCATTGGGGGATCTCCTATCTGGTTCTTGGATGCTTTGTAGAGACTTTTCTATGGATTTAGGCTATGCTCTAGGCCACTCCTCTTTGAGTCAAGCTAAATTTTCTTTATCTTAATCTTTGTTTATTGTTTTATATTATGCTTGCTATAATGTTGTCTCTTGATTTCTCTTTTATTATCATGATTGAGTACACCTACTGCAAGGGTTAGGTTGAATCATATTGTTAGGGCTATTTTGTGCTTGAGGAGATGATCCAAGAGATTGGCCCCGAATTTAAATATATTTCGTGATGGTGATCCAAGAGATTAGAACTAGTTCGTTTGTAGTGTGGTGATCCATGATAGTGGCACCACTGCATCTTAGCCTGAAGGGTTAGAGGGATACCGACACCTTAGCATATTTCTCCCATTTGTTTTCTCTGTTTTATTTGTTTTATTTTGTGTGGAGCCTTGTTTGTGATACCCACATGACACACCTTTCGCATCCATCATTACATCATCCCGTAATTCACCTCCACAAATAAAACTGAAGTCTAACCCACCTAGGATCGATAGGTAAACAGAGCACACCGCCTCCCAATGATCGATACATGCTTGCCACTATACCGTGCGCTTGCGGTAAAACGACATCATCTTGAGTTAAACTCCAGATCCATCGAGTTTTGGCACCGCCATAACAAGATAGTTCTTAGGCATAATTTAGGACAGATCAAGTGGCAACCAGATAGATGCTTGGTGGCTCTCCATCTTTGGGCTTCGTCAAGAGTGGGGGCTATAGAGGTAGTCTTTTAGTCCGGTGAAGGCTAGCGCGCAGCATTCATCACGCTCCACAACTTTTCTCTCCTCTGCAGATTTGGCAAGAGACTTCCTTAGCACTCTGAATAAAGGGAGAGATCTCTCTGTTGATTTGGACAAAAAAGCACCCGAGGGTAGCGATCCGGTCGTTTAGCCGCTGTAACTCCTTGATAGTCGTCAGCTCTTTCATGCTTACTAATGTCTCAATCTTGTCCAGATTGGCTTCAATACCACGATTTGTGATCATGAAGCCCAAAAAGTTCCCAGATCGGACCCTGAACGTGCACTTGGTAGGATTGAGTCGAATATTATTCCTTCTAATCCTCTTGAAGGTCTCCCTGAGATCGGTGATATGATCTACCGAGCTCTCAAACTTGACAAGCATGTCTTCCACATATACTTCCTAGTTCCTTCTTGTTACGCCTATTTGGCCGAGACCCGTAAAGCACGAGCCCAGGAGCCCGACTACTGGTCAAAAGCCCATCTGCGTCCTCAAAGCCCATTCGACAAAGGCCATACAAGGGACCTTCTCGAACGCCGATCCGACCCGGCCCCAATAACCCGTTGGTCGCTCGCCCACTCCTGCGAAAACCACTCCCCCGAACGCGCGACCACTAAATAGCGATAATGGGGAGGTGCTGGCAGGGCGGAGAGAGTGGCGGCAAGGGGGGACTGATGGGGCACGATCAATGGTGGACGTGGGACGTGGGTCAAGGGCGATCACGCCGGGGCTCTACAAAAGGGCCAGGAAGACGACGAAGAAAGGGACCCGCATCTCAGGTAACAAAACCTAAGGTACTCCATCAACGACCTCGTTCCCCCAATTCATCTCCTTCCTCTCCCGCTCGCGCCGAGAGACGCCGTTACGATCTCCTCGCGAGTCGGACCGTCTCCGCCGGGCCTCCTTTCTCAGATCTCTATCTGACTTAGGCATCGGAGGGGATTTGGCCGGAACCAAGGTCCGGCCCCCTGACGAGTGTTCTCGTCTGCGCAGGTGGACAACAGATCAACGGGCCGAGGCTACCCCTCGCCCCTCTCCGACCACTCGATCAACCGGACAGTGAGGCTTCCCCTCACCGTCAGCCTGACGTGGCCGAGCACGTCCTATCGAGGCCGAGCGTCCTAATCGGGTTCGAGACTCTCCCTCACCACCCGTCGGCCATGCGTCTACCCGGGCGACTGAGGCTTCCCCTCGTCCCCCTTCCATTGGCGACTGAGGCTTCCCCTCGTCCCCCTTCCAGCCGAGGCCGAGCACCCCTGTCCGAGGCCGAGCGTCTCAACCTGGGCCGAGGCTTACCCTCGCCCCTTCTGCACCGATTCGAAGCCCCCGAGGGACCCAAAGCGGGCCCCTTGACCACGTTGACCGGGTTCTCCACGGTCAACGCTTTGTAGTGAGAAAACTCTCTGAAACATCTGGCGCCGTCTGTGGGAACCGAAGACTGTCCCACGAAGAAGCAAACCACACCTACAATGGCGCGAGCCAGTAATGGAAGGAAGCGCATGACCCCCATCCAGGAGGAGGGGAATGGCGCATCTAATGGCAACCCCGAGGACACGCACGTCGACGGCCACCCCGCCCACTCAATCGAAGAGACCGGCGGCTCAGAACTAGCCACACAGGGACAGCTCCGTGCCCTGGCTCAGGAGACCAACGCGAGCCTCCAGACGTTGGTCGCGACAGTACAGCAGCTTGTCGGCCCCGCGCCGCCCGACGGGGGCGCGCTGAACGATAGCCACCGATGGGCGGGGGGTCCCCCGCACTTACGGTCCGCGGTGGTCGACGACCACGGGACCCGGAAACCGAACACAGAGCGTCGGTTCACGCGGTTCGGCTCCCGTCAGGCGAGGTCACGTGCCTCCTCGCCCTATCGTGAAAGGAGCCGGAGAGAGACCGAAGGGACGAACGGCGAATCGATGACGGCATCGTCTCGTCGATCACGGTCGTCCCACCGTAGGAGAAGCGAACGACACCAATCAAGAGACCGATCACGGCAGAGCAGGAGCTCCCGCAGGAGGAGTCGGGAGCGTCGGGTCAGCCCGACCCCCAGCGTGGCGAAGGCTGCGGAGCCAGCCCCACCGGCGCCGGAGCTACCTCCACCCCCGCTCGAGCCGGAGACAGGCGAATACCGCATCCCCGGAGGCATCCACGGGGACCGGTGTCCCTTATCACGGAGAATAACCGACGCCCGAGTCCCTTCTCGATTCAGGATCCCGGTGCTGGGAAAGTACGACGGAATAGGAGACCCGGCACACCACGTGATGGATTACGAGGGGGACATGGCCTTCCAGGGAGCTGACGATGACCTGCTCTGCCGGGGCTTCTATTCAACTCTCAGGGGAGCAGCGAGGATCTGGTACCACAGCCTGCCCGGTCGCTCCATCGACAGTTTCGAGCAACTCGCCCAGTTGTTCTGCAAACAGTTCATGGCGGGGAGGCTGATCAAACCTGGTGCTGAACATCTGTTCAACATAGTGCAAGGCCCGGCCGAGCCACTCCGACAGTTCATGCGCCGCTTCAATGCGGAAAGGCTGAACGTGAACAACCCACCCGACCTGGTGGTCCAGACGGCTCTTAAGAAAGGGCTTCGCCACAGGGGCCTCAAGAAGTCCATACACACCGACCCCCCAAAGGACCTCCCCGGGATCATGGCAAGGGCCGAACGCTTCATGCTGACTGAGGAGGCCTTGGCCGAGGATGCAGGAAAAACCGCTCGAGGGACCAAGCGTGGCGACGGCGGACGAGCTAGCCCCGAAGGGTACCGGACCGAGAAGAGGCAGAGGAACAGGCAGCGGGGAGAAAGCACGAGGGATACTACCCCAGACGCCATCCTCGCCCAAGTACAGAAGGAAGAGCGAGCTGATCGCCCCCCACCGAAGGCTAAAAGAGGCGGGAATAACCGGGAGAAGTACTGTAAGTACCATAAGGACGATGGCCATGACACGGAAGATTGCTGGCATCTGAAGAAAGACATTGAGAAGCTGATGAGCCGAGGGCACGCCAGGAATCAGGCCGACGAGCCGGCCTACGGAGAAGGGACCTCCACGCAGCCCGACAAGGGGAAGAAGGTCAACACCCTCCAAGGCCCCCTCCGCATCATAGAGTAAGCAGGCAACGTCTCTCCCCCCGGTGGCAGCCTAGTATGAGGGAGTTATCTAGTTTTACATCCCTCTGTTTAAGCTTCATTTCCCTTTTTTCGTTTCCTCCAAATGTACCAGTCCGACAGGACTCATGAGAGTACAAACGCGTTCCTTTTATTGTCTTTACTTAAAATCCTGACGGAGTTGACATGTCGCCAATAACGCAAAAGGCCGGGGACCGCCGCCTCACTGGAGGAGGAAGAGGAGCTTTGCCCCCACCGACCATCTCCGGCACTCATAAGTCTGGGGGCAATTCCCCCAGCAGACGCGGAGGTTGACCGGTCCTAAGCCGAGGAGCTTTGCCCTCGCCGACCGACTCCGGCGTTCATGAGTCTGGGGGCGATTCCCCCAGCAGGCACGGATGCTGACAGGTCCTAAGCCGAGGAGCTTTGCCCTCGCCGACCGACTCCAGTGCTCATAAGTCTGGTGGAGATTCCCCCAGCAGACGCGGATGCTGACCGGTCCTAAGCCGAGGAGCTTTGCCCTCGCCGACCGAATCCAGTGCTCATAAGTCTGGGGGGCGATTCCCCCAGCAGGCACGGACGCCGACCGGTCCTAAGCCGAGGAGCTTTGCCCTCGCCGACCGACTCTAGAGCTCATAAGTCTGGGGGCGATTCCCCCAGCAGGCACGAACGCCGACCGGTCCTAAGCCGAGGAGCTTTACCTTCGTCGACCGAATCTAGCGCCCATAAGTCTGGGGGCAATTCCCCCGGCAGGCACGGACGCCGACCGGTCCTAAGCCAAGGAGCTCTGCCCTCGCTGACCGACCCCTGCGCTCATAAGGCGGGGGAGAATCCCCAACGCCAGTTTTGTTCATTCCCAAGCCAAGAACAAGGCGACAACGCAAAGCACGCAAGAAATCCAAGTAAGTCGATTTCGTTTATAATATTTAACCCGAGTACAAAAATGCGTCTTATTTACAGGGGATCAAGGCGAAGGAAACACCCTACAAACAATCTACTCACGTCGAACGACAGAGTTCTTCGCCTACGGAAGCTAGATCGACACCGACAGAGCAAAATTGGTTGACAAAAGACCCGAAGTAGGTAGCCCAAGCTGGCAGCCATGCAACCAGCAATTATGAGCCACGGAGCCGGTACCGAAGCCGAAGGAGGTAGCGGGGGCCAGGGATCCATTTCAAGTAGACTGGCCCAAAGCGAAGCGGATGCTTAAAAATTTGAGGATAAGGCTGGGAGGGACTGCTTAAGGAGCCCGAGCTCGGGAGGACACATCCTCGGGCACTTCGCCCTGCTCGGAGCGAGGGGACTCGACTGGCGGAGGAGCTTGCCGGACACGTTCCGCGCATTCCCGGAAGGAAGACTGGACGACTTCGACGATCCGGGGGGCGATGATGTCTATATACTTACCGAAGGCCCCCCTGAGAACCTCGAAGATCTCCTTCCCCCGGGTCTCGACGACGCCCTTCTCCACCACCTCCGCCAGCCGCATTACCTGACGCCGGTCCGACAGTTCCCTCTGAAGCTCCTCCCTCTCCAGACGGAACGATTCCGCCGCTTCCTCAGCCGACTGATGAGCATCCCCTAGCTTTCCCTCGAGGTCACCCACTTGTCCCTCCAACGCAGCCACACGGAGGGCTAGGCGCCGAGACTCCATCTGGGCCTCCATCATGGCCACCTCGGCCGCCCCGGCCCGCCCCTGAGCCCTCATGGAGGACTCCTCCAACTCCCTCAAGCGGACGGCTCGACACTGCAACTCCACAGCGAGCGCTGAACCCTGAAAAGACGAGACATGGGCTAAGAAGAGGATAAAGAGAAAGAGAGGATAGCAAGATAACCGAACCTGTTGGAGGATCCAGACCAAGGAATCTGACATCTTGTCGGCCGGGATCTTCTTGAGGAGGCTGCGGTCCCGGGGAGGGACGGAGACCTCGGCAACCTGCTGGGCCACGGCTCGGTCAGCAAACATCGAACTCCCAGGGACGACAATCGAAGCCAAGTCGCTCGCCAACAAGGCCCCGACCCCTGGTGATACGGGCGAAGACGCTGCGAGGGGGGTGGCTGGCAAAGCTATCGAAGGATCCCCGGCGGTCGCCACAGGAAGCGCGGAACCTGCCGGGCCGGAGGGATCCACGTCCTCCTTCCTCTTCTTTCCCCCGTGGAGCTCCGAAGGCGCCGGAGGAGAACGCTTCCGCCTCGCACCATCCTCACCCCCCGGAAGGGGATCGCCAGAAGAAGAGGCGGGAGGCGCGGCCGCCACCTTACCCACGGCAGGCTCGGCTCGGCGCACCTCCTCCTCAATGGTCCTCCGAGGCGCCCTTCCAGAGGTACTACCTCGGCTCCGAGCGGCTCCACGACGGATCAGCTCGTCAACGTCACGGACGAATTCGCGGCCAGCCATCCCTGCAAAGGAGACCGAAATCAGGATGAGTCATAGGGCGATCCGGGGATGAAAAAGCGACCTACCCGGAGACCACAAGACGGCCTTCAGGAGTAGGTCGTCCAGCAAAGACCAAATGGACTTCGTTTCCAAAGGAAGAGCCAACAGAAGCGCAGCGGCTGCCCGGTCGGCGTCTGAGAGAACTAACGACGGGCGAGAATGGACAGAACTGCCCCAGCTTGTCAGAATCTGGGCCTCGCCCAAGAAGACCACGAAGATATAATCCAAGTTCCAATCCCCTGACCAGCGGGGTAACCCGATCAGGCATTCCCTCCTCGAACGAGCTCGGAGTAGCAGCCATGACCCCGGACCGACCGTCTGGGCCTGGTAAAAGTAGAAGAGAAGGGGGAGAGTCGGCTCCAGACCACGGGTACAGCAGAGCGTTACGAAGCCCGTCAGTACCGCGATCGAACACGGGGTGAACTGACACAGGGACACTGTGAAATGTTCCATGACCTGGGTGAAGAAGGGATGGAGCGGGAAGCGAAGACCCAGGCGGAACATCTCGACGTAGACGCCGACCTCATTGCTCCTCGGAAGGCAAATCCGCTCGTCGACAAATGGAACCCGAACCTCGTATGGGAAGAAGAGATATCTTTCCCGGATCTCCGCGGCCACCGAAGGAGGGGTCCTCGACGGCGTACGGAGGACAACCGGGGGCACATTAAGCCGTACGGCAGCCAACGCCACGTCATCATGGGCGTAGTCTGGAAAAAGTTTCTCCTTCCCCTTATCTTGAAGAGAACGACTCCCGGCGGGGGAACCAGACTCCCCTAGCCGGGGTTCACCCCGCCCGGACTCCGGAGGACCCCTCGTCCTCCGGCCAGAACCGCCTATCCTAAGAGTAGCCATAGGATGAAAGCAAGAGAGGAATTACCTATTTTCAACTATTTTGGAGAGGACAAAGAAGCGAAGGCGACGGGGAACTCCGGGTTGCTGAAGGCTCTGAATACCGGGAGGAGCGAAGAAGAAGTGGAGATCAACACAACTGGGGATCTTATATGCCAGGGGAGAATTCGAAGCGCCTGACAAGAATGCGTGGCGAGGCTCGAAGAGTCGGCGGCGTTCCGAAACTGGCGCCAGTTGAAGACCAATCGATCCGCCTCATCATGACCTGCATTTATGGCCTCGCCTCGATTGAAGCGCCGCTCGGAATCCCAGGAGACATAACGGGTGATCTGAGCGAGCCGAGGCTGATCGACCCCACCAATGGCGGCTCACAAACCCTTCGGCTTCTCGAACTTAAGGCGACTACGCGAGCGACGGGGATAAGCTTGCCGCTACACGTGGCAGCATCTGAAGGCCGACGGCGCTTCGGAACCCGCGCCTTAAAAACATCGAACGGGCCAACTCATGATGACGACTAATAAATGAGTCGGCATCGACTGGCGAGCTCGTCACAATCGGTAGAGGTCACATCGGCCGAGCCGAACCGGCCAAGGCCGATCAACCCGACCGATGGGGGCAATTGTTACGCCTATTTGGCCGAGACCCGTAAAGCACGAGCCCAGGAGCCCGACTACTGGTCAAAAGCACATCTGCGTCCTCAAAGCCCATTCGACAAAGGCCCTACAAGGGACCTTCTCGAACGCCGATCCGACCCGGCCCCAATAACCCGTTGGTCGCTCGCCCACTCCTACGAAAACCACTCCCCCGGACGCGTGACCACTAAATAGCGATAATGGGGAGGTGCTGGCAGGGCGGAGAGAGCGGCGGCAAGGGGGGACTGATGGGGCACGATCAATGGCGGATGTGGGACGTGGGTCAAGGGCGATCACGCCGGGGCTCTACAAAAGGGCCAGGAAGACGACGAAGAAAGGGACCCGCATCTCAGGTAACAAAACCTAAGGTACTCCATCAACGACCTCGTTCCCCCAATTCATCTCCTTCCTCCCCCGCTCGCGCCGAGAGACGCCGTTACGATCTCCTCGCGAGTCGGACCGTCTCCACCGGGCCTCCTTTCTCAGATCTCTATCTGACTTAGGCATCGGAGGGGATTTGGCCGGAACCAAGGTCCGGCCCCCTGACGAGCGTTCTCGTCTGCGCAGGTGGACAACAGATCAACGGGCCGAGGCTACCCCTCACCCCTCTCCGACCACTCGATCAACCGGACAGTGAGGCTTCCCCTCACCGTCAGCCTGACGTGGCCGAGCACGTCCTACCGAGGCCGAGCGTCCTAATCGGGTTCGAGACTCTCCCTCGCCACCCGTCGGCCGTGCGTCTACCCGGGCGACTGAGTCTTCCCCTCGTCCCCCTTCCATTGGCGACTGAGGCTTCCCCTCGTCCCCCTTCCAGCCGAGGCCGAGCACCCCTGTCCGAGGCCGAGCGTCTCAACCTGGGCCGAGGCTTCCCCTCGCCCCTTCTGCACCGATTCGAAGCCCCCGAGGGACCCAAAGCGGGCCCCTTGACCACGTTGACCGGGTTCTCCACGGTCAACGCTTTGTAGTGAGAAAACACTCTGAAACACTTCTGATCTAAGACTTGAAGACTTTATTGACCATCCTCTGATAGGTCGCTCCAGAGTTCTTGAGACCAAAGGGCATCTTCTTGTAACAGAAAGTCCCTCAGTCGGTAACGAACGATGCCTTCTCTTCGTCTCCAGCAGCCCTCTGGATCTGATTGTAGCCGTAGTAAGAATTTGTAAAGTTGGGTAGCTTATAACCCGAGATGTTATCCATGAGATGATCGATCCAAGGCAGTGGGTAGATATTGTTGGGGCACGCCTTGTTGAGGTCAATAAAACCCACACACATTCGCCATTTGCCGTTTGACTTCTTTACCACGACAGCATTAGCCAGCCAGTCTGGGTACCAGACCTCTTTGATAAAGCCGGCCTCCAACAAGCGATCCACCTCTTCCACTACCGCCATCATCTTCTCACTACCCATTTTCCTTTTCTTTTGTTTGACCAGCTTGAAGTTCAGATCTACATGCAGTTTATGGGTGATCATCTGGGGGTCCATGCCTGGCATGTTGTCAGGCGATCAGGCAAAGACATCCACTTTAGCCTTCAGACTCGATCAGCTTCTCCCTTAGGACGGGTTCAAGCCCTGACCTGATGGATACAATCCTCCCCTCTTTATCTGAGACGGGGACAAGCTCTGGTTCCTCGATCAGAGCGGGCCATTGTTTTGCAGGGCCCACTCTGCTGTCGAGAAGATCCATCAGGTCGAGTTGCCCGACCCCTCGTGTCCTAGTGTTGAGAAGGTATTAGGATCTAAATTGAGCCTGGTTGCCCTTTTACATTTCCAAACCCTTGAGGGGTTTGGAATTTGACCATTTGATGGAGAATGGAGACCATGGCCCCGATCGAATTGAGAAGCGGTTGACCAATGATCCTGTTGTAAGCCAATCCGATTTTCACCACAATGAACTTTGTCATAAGAGTGACGGATCGGGGGTGCTCACCGAGGGTCACCGGTAGGGTAATCATTCCAACGATTGGGGTGGCATGTCCCGTGAATCCAACTATTGGTCCAGAACATGTTTCTAGGTCATACACGCATAGTCCCATTTTCTCCAAGGTCTACATGAACAGGATGGCACATGAGCTGCCCATGTTGACGAGTATGTGTCGTACTTCGGTGATGTTTCAGGGTGTTTTCTCTCCGCGGATGTTGCAGATGGGTAGCCCGAAGGACGTCGTTGATGTGGAAGGCGTGGTCAACCTTCAGGCTATAGCCGAGCTAACTCTAAGAAGAGGGGGCTCCGAGCCTAGTTATGAATGTCGGGCTGAGCTGTGTACGAGCGATCTCATCTGCGATCTGCGATACAAGAAGCTCGTTAGGGGGTCGGATCTGGGTTCCAATCAAATCCCCTCCGATACTTAAGTCAATACGTGACTAAGAGATACTCGGTGGAATTGAGTCCAATATGTTGAGAGTCCAATATGTTGTCTGGTGAAGTAGGTTGAGTGTATATGAATACTTGAGTATCAGATCTAAGAGATTTATCCCATCCCTCCTCGTTGGAGGGGCCATTTATAAGTGATGGCTTCACGTAGTGTGTTCTTCCATGGCACTCAGGCATTGAAGGCACTTGATTACGTTTGACTTGGTCTCTTGCCCTTGATTGAGGACCCAATGATTGAACATGAATGCCCACATTGATGGAGGATGCCACGCTCGGAGTTGATTAAAGGTCTTGACGGTAAAGCCCGATTGGGCAAGCTCCCGTCTCACGTACGGGTTTTAGGGTAGTTAGGTCGAAGTGATTGGCTCTCCTTGGCTCCTTGGCCTTTGGCCCACTTAAGCTAATAATTAATGGACTGGCCCAATCTATTATACATTTGACAATGTTTTTTGAACTTTAGGGCTGACTAGGACAAGATAAATAGTGGCTGAGATTTGATCTTGGCAAATCAATGGTTGAGATTCGGTTTTGTGAAAATTTTAGTAGGAAAACTTAAATTTTGGTGGAAAAAGTGTCGTGGGAACCAAAACTTTGAAATTACAAGTATCTTGGGAAAGATTGTGGAGATTAAATTTGGGGGAAAGTGTCTTGGGAACCTAAACTTTGAAATTAGAAGTGTCTTGGGAAAGATTGTGAAGATTAAATTTGGGGGGAAAAGTGCCTTGAGAACCTAAACTTTGAAATTAAAAGTGCATTGGGAAAGATTGTAGAGAAGCATGATCTATTAAATTAAACAAAATAAAAAATTTAGCATAAAACAATTTAGCGGAACAACAAATTAGCGTAAAAATACCATGTGGTTTGTTGTTCCGCGCGCGCCGCCGTAGGCGCCCTCGCCGCCGAACGCTAACTTTTTAACGCTAATTTGTTGTTCCGCGTCGAAGGCACGGGCGCCAAATTTGTTGTTCGACGTTGAAATTATTATTTCGCGTCGAATGCGCCTGCGCTGAATTTGTTGTTCCGCGCCGAAGGTGCATGTGCCGCTAAATATTTTTGCAGTAATTTATTGTTCTGTTAAATTTTGGCTGTGTAAATAATTTTTCTGGGAACAAAGATTTCGCGGGGACCCGCGGGCACGGGTTATAACTAGTACTGTTACAAATCCGATACATGTGCAGATAACAGACCGGGGCTGGATGAACATGACAAAATAACCAATTCAGAAAAATTGTGGAGGACACACATAATTACAAAAGAGCCAACCGAAGAATTTGTTCAATGAATTAACAAATTACAAACATTGCACCATCATCCAATGAAGATACAATGAACGCCAGTTGAGCATATGCGCAAAAATCACAAGTGCTGAACTGCAGCAGCATCAACAGTTTGAGCATGAGAATGAGAATCAACTTAGATTGCCTCTCCTTCACAAATATAGGCCACTTTGGTGCAAGTGATGCCACTTGCCAGAGTTCCACATTCAGATCAAAAGAAGCCTAGGACCGACGTTATGAGCAGTATACAACCAAACTAATAATCATCTATGAGCTAATTCTTGAGACTAGCTGTTATTACACTGGTCAATGAGCATGACAATAGCAATTGCATGCACAAAAATACGAGCACAGCGTAGATTTATGAATACAAGAAAAAGTTACTGATATATTTGCCTCTACGGAGACATCTAATAACAGGTTTAAAGGAGACTACAGTGAGACCGTTGGTGGTACTTCAATGAAACTTTTTCCAACCATTGAATTTGCTTTAAGATTCATGAACAAAAAAAAATCAAAGCACTAATCTCAAAGCAAACCCTATGGCGGAAAATGAGGACAACGCAAGGTACTGCGTACGGTGTCACAGTATACTCTTTTTTTCCAATAAAAGGCAATGATGCTAACGTCGGTACCTATAGTGAAGCCTTCCTATAAATAGAGTTTGTGAAAGGATCTCAAATGATAATATGATGGATAGATATTAAAATATGTAAAATCAGATCATTGAAAATGAGAATGAGCTCTTTTGCTTTCAAATAGGATGGATATAAATAGAGTTTGTGAATGGATATTTTGATAATTTAACTTTTTTGATAGACACTAACATTTAGATTAGGTTTTATTAGATCTTGTTTAGCTTTTGAACCCACAAGCCTTCACTAATGAACGGTTTGAGGCTTCCTTCTTGAGTGGTATATCACTAAAACCATTACTATTAATTATTGATACGACTATTTTGGAGAAGCCCAAGAACAAGAGGCCCGAGCCCCAAACCAAGGGCGGGAGGTCCACGAATGGGATTTGGCCCAACCGACGAAGCCCACGAAACGGATCGGAGTCGGACCAGCCGCGACCCGGCATATGCACGGTTAGCCCATGCGCGCCGGAGATAACCGTTTCCTCAAAAGCGCGGCACCTTAATGGCCATTAAGGAGCCCATTAATCGACTCACCCACGACGCACGCAGGCGCCTCTATGAAGGCAGATTGTGGGGGCATGAGTGGGGGACAGTCAGGGGGCGTGGATTGGGGGCAATCGTGAGCCGAACCCTATAAAGGGACTACAAAGGCAACCGAGAACGGGATCGAATCCCCGAGATCAACAACGGAGGTATTCCATTAACTGACCTTACTTTCCCGTTATCTCCCCTCTTATAGCTCGGTCTGAGGATACGTGTGCTGGCCTCCTTTCGAGCCGTACCGATCCCACCGAGCATTACTCAGATCCGTTCTGACTTAGGCATCGGAGGGGACTTGGCCGGAACCAAGGTCCGGCCCCCCCTGATGAGTTTCTTCGTCTGTCTAGGAAGAAGTGGAACCAAGGCGTCGAGGCAACTCCTCGGCCCGGAACGAACCCGCTTGCCACTAGCGAGCACCGCCGTCAACCAAAGACCAGGCGATAATCAGGTGCTATTCCTCGGTGCTTGATTGACCGAGGCCGAGCATTCTCCAAGGGGCCGAGGCTACCCCTCCGCACCCCGCTGCCCGAGGCCTTCGATTCTCCAAGCGACCCGCTTCCCGAGCCGAAGAGGGGCCCCGCGCAGCAACAGTCAAGGACGTGCACGTTCGGAGGAACCAAGGGATCCCAACTGATCCCTTGACCACGTTGACCGTCGAGTCGTCGGTCAACGATTCTGTGGTGAGAAAACACCCGTAAACATCTGGCACGGTCTATGGGAACCCGAACAAGCCCACGTCAAACCACCGCAATGGAACCAGTCTGCAACGGCTCAGGGGCATGCCCCCCCATCCAGGAGGAGGGTGATTACGTCCCTCTCGAGAACCAGTACAGCCACACCACCGAGGAGACATGCGACTCCCGATCGGTAACCCAGGAGCAGCTCCGTCTTTTCCCCCAGGAAACCAATGCCAACCTCCAGACGTTGGTCGCCACGATTCAACAGCTCGTCGGCAACCCGTCTGTTCAGGGAATTGGGACGGTAGGGGCCCACCAGCGGGGAGTGGACCGCCCGCCTATACGATCCGCCGTGGTCACCGACCACGGGGAGGGAGCGACCAATCCAGAACGGTGATTTACCATGCCGGGCTTCGTCCCAGTGCAATCTCCTACTCCCACCTAGCCTAGCGAGGGGAACGGTGTGGGCCCCGTGCAAACTGAAGGCGAATCGGTTACCGCCTCATCTCGACGACCAGGCTCGACCTATCGACGACCGACCGACCGTCGAGCCTCAGGGGACCGACCCCGCCAGAGCGAAAGTCCCCGTCAAATAAGGCTGAATAAGCGAGAGAACCAAAGAGAGAAGAGGAACGCCCGTCGATCAACTCCCGCCCCCAGCTCGACAGGGACTCGGGCGAGCCCCCGACGTGACCCCACACGCTCGACACGACCGGGTAACCACTGCGTGAGCACCGGGGCATGCCCAGGGAGCACCAGAGGCGACCGTTGTCTGCTATCCCGAAGGATAACGGAGGCACGGGTACCCTCAAGGTTCAAGGTGCCGACGTTGGAGAAATATGACGGCACGGGCCCAGAAGACCACGTGATGGACTATGAGGGGTCCATGGCGTTCCAAGGAACCGACGACACCCTACTCTGCAGAGGCTTCTATTCCACCATCTGAAGAGCGGCCTGGAGTTGGTACCATAGTCTCCCCAACCGTTCCATTGACAACTTCGATGATCTTTTCCAGCAGTTCTGCAAACAGTTCATGGCCGGGCGTCAGGTAAGACCAGACTCAGAACTCATGTTCAATGTGGTGCAGGGTCCCGGAGAAACCCTGAGGCACTACATGCGCCGCTTCAATGCGGAGCGACTGAACGTGGAAAGCTGTCCTGAGCTGGTCGTCAAGGTGGCTCTTGAAGAAAGGGCTCCTTCATATGTGCCTGAAAAATTCACTGCACAACGATTGAACGGCCCCGGATATACACCCGGAGAACGACTGTAGTTTTACCGCAAGCGCACGGTGTAGTGGCGAGCGGGTATCGAACACAGGGAGGACAAATGACAGTATCCTACTTTGATTACCTAGCTATCAAGAGAATAAGAATAATATGGGTGGTAAAGTCACAATCGTTCAAGTAGCAAATATATATCAATATAATAAAAATGTCTAGGGATAGGAAATCCCCACTACGGACCGTTTCTCATCCTTGTGGATCATGAATTGCAATGTTGCTAAGCTTGAATATAGGTGAACTAGTCGCAACTTAATGTAGAACCAAGCTCACGCTCTCGCGCTATTGCCGGTCTATAGCAACCTAAATTAGGGCTCACTCTCGTGCAAACCCTAGCCTAAGCAACTAGCGTGAAGATCGACATCATCGTCCAATCGCAACTCGAGCCCACTCTCGTGCAAACTCGAGCTACGATCTAAGTTTTGATAGTTCGTATTCCTCCAATCTCTTGCAAACGAATATTAGTATAGATTTATAATAAAAATCCTAGCTTTAGTCCAATCTCTTGTAAACCAAATCTAGAGAATTTCGATTATAAACCTAAGTCGAATATCTAGGCCTTTCCATCAATTGAGATCCAATCTCTTGCAAATCTCAATCGATGGAAATTCCTAGCTACTCGCATTAAATCAATCAAAACCTAACCTCTCTTCAATCCTAGCAACAATTCTATTCATTCATCACAATTCATAAGATTGGGTCCATAGGGTTCATCCCCATGCCCTAGAACGAATAAACTACTCACAAATCATCATGGAAATCTCAGAAAAATAGCAATTGATCATAGCACAATTCATTGCAAAGAAGAGACAATTCATAAAAATAAGATTTTTAGCAAGAAAATACAAACCAAAATTGTCGCCTATGATCTCCAGCTGAGATGTCACAAAAGAATAGCCGTCAAAGAAACAATAGAAGTCTCTCTTAAAACTAGGGAAAAAACTAGGTTTAAATACAATCTAAAATCGTCCAAAAAATCGTGCCAAAACTGCCCCTGCGCAGCCCAGAATTCGCAATCCTCGCAGTAGTCGAAATGCGTCACTCGGCCAAGTAGCAATGTCACTCGGCCGAGTGACAGACCCAATAATAAAACAGAGAATCTGGGGTTTCAGGGGTCTGTTTCTCTGACTGACTCGGGCGAGTAAGCTTATATACTCGGGCGAGTAAGCTATCGTGCTCGGCCGAGTAGGCTTCTCAAAAATTCCAATATCTTGGCCGCTTCTCGGAAGAAAAACCATGTTCTACTCGGGTGAGTGAGCTTTCTCACTCGGCCGAGTAGGCTCTCTTGCTCGGCCGAGAAAACTTCGAAATTTCGCTGTGCGTATCCGTTTCACTCGGCCGAATGCAGCTTCTGACTCGGCCGAGTAGAGTCTCTGTTCGGCCGAGTAGGCTGTATCTGTGCTCTTTTCTCCTCGCCTCCTCGTCGATTCTGTCGGATTTCTTCCTCTTCCGCTCATCCTCTAGTGCTGCTAACTCCTCAAATAAGCCGTGGGCGACGCTCCGGTGTGCGCAAAAGTCCCTTGATCTCATTTTTGCTCTAGATCGTTCCATATCTTCTGAAATACGACAAAAACAAGAAATAGTGAAAAGCAACGCGATATCGTCGAATAATCATGGAAAACGCAATATGGGCGATCGAAATGACATGAAAACATGCAGAAAAAAGGTGTAAAATAAGGAGCGATCAAAATCTCCCAAGCTTACCTCTTACTCGTCCTCGAGGAAGATAAGTAAAAGGCGAACCCGGCGGGTAAAAATAAGGAAAAAAGAAAAAAGAAGATAGAAAAGAAAACAAAGAAGGAGGTGCTAGATCATTTCCTCAAGACGTGGATTTTACTTATATAGCACACAGCGAATAAAAACATGCCAAAGATTTTTATCTCGATATCATGATCATATAAGGATGCATTCAACATAGAAACCCAAGAATAGCAAAACAATATGAAATGTGGAATCATTTTAGAATTAACATCGTCTGAAGCATCTGAAGCAATATACATAATCATAGACCACACACTTTTCAATTGACCGCTTTCTATTTGGAGTATAAGAGGTATCACACAATATGAAGCAATAAGAATAGAAAGGAGTGGTTTTCATGAAATGCATGCTAAGTTTCAATTCCTGGACTTCGTAAAACTTTTAGTAATCTCACCGAGTATAGAAAATTACCTAGCTTAGGTTGTCATGCACAGACAAGTAGCCACTCTCTCACACATCATTGGATCATCTTCCACAAGATTATCTATAAGCGTGGTGGCATCTAATCTAGCAATAAGAACATTCCCCATTTTTTGAAGCTCCAAAGAAATAAAAAAATGGAAGAAAGGAAGAAAAATGAAATGGGATCATATACGAACTTCTTTTCTCTTTTCTTTTCTTTTCTTTTTTCCTCGCTTTTTTTCTTTCAGCAATCAATATATACAATAAGGATCCCAAATCACAAGATAGAGAGATATACATGAATATTTTTTTCTTTTTGATTTTGGGGGGTAGGAGCATGGATTTTTATAGCGGGAAAGTATGCCAATGTAAGATTCGCTAAAGGGAGATTCACCAATGATTTTAAGTGTGGAAATAATGCTCAAGATATGTGGAGAAAGAAAAATATGTAACACTCGGTTCACTATATAGAATGTGCACGACAACTTTCAGCAGAGTAATGTAATCTACTCAGTTTAATCTCAAAAAGTAAACTAATCCAGTTATATCAACATAGCAGACATTCAATCAACCTGAAAGTGAAGCGTATAATTTTCATGCAATAAGAAGTGATATAAGACAACAAAGCAGTACTCCAAATATAGGCAATCAATGCGTGAAGCTTGGTGTGTTTCTATGAAGAGTATACATTAAAAATCATCAAACTCAGCTAATAGAAGAATTTCATTCACATTTATATAACCAAAGGTGTGGGTTACTATCTCGAATGCATAGCAAGCATGGCATATGATATATGAAATAAAAACGATGGCATGACAAAATAACATGCATATAGAGATAAGCTAATACCATGTCATCATCATCACAGAAAATTCATCTCTAGCAAAAAGGGCTAAAGAAAATAAAGATAAAAGAAAATGAAAACTACTATACATATGCAGCTGTAACGACCTGTATTTTTCAACACTTCACTTACGTGCTTAACGTATTTTTAACATTTTAAAATCTCTTTATAAATGTAGTCAAGAGTTTTACAACAAAACTGATTTCAAAAATTTCCTATAAAAATGTTTTGAAGTACCAGACTAGTTATGGAGTATTTTAGAAAAATCGGATTTCGTCAAATACCTCTAAAAGATCTGTTAAAAATTCATTTTCAGATATTGCAGTTTTGACTCAATGAATTTATTTTCTATGCAAACATCTTCAAAACGATTTCAAACTTCTTCATTAGCATCCTATGATCATTTAGGGCTCCCCACATTAATTTCGTAATTTTCTGATATCATTTCAATAGAGAACTCGCAAACCCGCTTTCTAAACGTTTTGGCCAAAAACTAGTATCTCCGTAGCTCAAATCCCAGAACGGTCTTCGTATTCACGATCCTCGTGACGATACGATCCCGTGGGTATGTTTTCGTAATTTTTCGGACACGTTTCCTAGTAGGGGCATTTTCGTAATTTTGTTACACCAATGACTTTCACTAGTGGGGTTTACCTATTATTAATTACCATTACCCTAACCTAATTACTTAATTAACATACCTAACTTAACCCGTATCTACCCCAACTCTCCCTCTCTCTCAGCTAACCCACACATTCCCCCAACTACCCTGTTTCTAAACACTATAAATTTCCACCCTAAACTCTCTTTCTCTCTCACTCTAACCCAGCCCAAGCCCGTAACCCTCGCACGGATCAGCCCCTCAACACAAGGCAACCCAAACCCACGCACAGCTCTCTCCATCTCATCTCTCTCTCGTTCGAGAGCCCCGAACCCATGCCCCCCCCCCCGACCCTCTCCTCGCCGTACGGCCTCCTCCGCCACCGAAAGCCGTCGCCGGAGCGTCACCGAGCTCGCCTCGCCGTCGAGGCCTTCGCCGTCGACTCTCGGAGCATCCTCGACCGCTCTGCCACCGCAAGAGGCCGCTGCTCGCTTCTCCGATCGCCTCAGACCCACGGCAAGTGGAGCTCGATCGCCCTGACGTCGAAGCCCTCCCCTCCGCCGCTGCCCAGTCACCCGGAGCCGCCGTCGAGAGCAGCTCCCTCACCGCCGTCGCAGGCCGCTGCGAGCTCCGCCCACTCGTCCGCCCTACCTCCGAGATCGCCCACGACGCCGCCTCGCCGGAGCTCCGCCGTAGCCGCTTGAGCCCCTCGCCGCCGCTGACCTCCGCTACACCCCCGACGTCAAAGGCCCCCGCCCACGCAGCGTCGAACGAAGGAGCAGCGTAAGGTATAATACTCGATGGAAAACTTGTAAATATGCCGAAAATTCGTATTTTTGTATTTTATATTAATTAATAAATGGGTTTTAAGGTTATAAATCCATAACTAATTATACAGGGGCCAGAAAAATGAGTGACTAGTCCCAGAAAATCAGAAATGTCGAAACGAATCCATTGGCGCTAGTTTCATCTCGATCAGGCAAGTATATTTCTCACAGTGAATTTTTGAAGGCAAAACTTAAATAGGTTAAAATTCTTTTAAAATTCGTAGCTTGTAATTTTTACGTATACTTACGTCTGATAAAAATATATGTTACAGTACTTGTAAATACGATCGTTTGGACATCTTGTTTGCAAAATTCTGACGTACGGTTTGCCCGGAATAAATCCTTGAACATGGGCAGTAATAGTAATTTCTTGTTCTAAAATCCTTTTAAAATTCGTAGTCTGTGATTTTTACATACACTGCTATACGATAAAAATATATGTTAAAGTACTTGTAAATACGATCGTTTTGACACCTTGTTTGAAGAATTCTGATGTACGGTTCGCTCGAAACAATTCTTTGAACATTCATCTTTAAAATAGTTCCTTGATTTTAAAATAGTTTTTGGCTATTTTAAATGGTCTAAAATTGTTAAAATTTATTTAAACAATCTTGAAAAATAACTACTAGTCTTAGAAAGTATTTTAAGCTAATTTAAACTCTTTTGCTTGGTTAAAATCACATCTTACTCGTTCTTTTATTTATTTAAGTGATCCTGATGTTTTCATTTAATCAAGTCGTGAAGTTGTGAACTTTCACGATACTGTTGTACAGACTATTGGAATACCGAGATTGAATTGACTGAATGGAAGATGGAACTTCAACAATATTGAATGAAAGATGGAACTTTAATAATATAGAATGGAAGATGGAATTTCAATAATAGACAGATAGTACACGTTCTTTGGACCGACACTTGACTTGCCTAGGATTGTGGTAGTCTATGATCACAAGTGTCACAGAATGACTGGATGCGCCATACTAAATTACCTCCAACACATTACGGGGGTTAGATCCTTGACCGTTGCCACATCGGAACGGTGGGTAAGCCTCGGAGTTGCTCCCGTCGCAGGCTGCATGTTGGTTATTTCTAGTACTCTTGGACATGGACTTATCACTAGGATAGACTGGTTTTTGACTATTGTTCTAACATCATTTCTGCAGGTTGCTACAGTGTGTTTATTAAATGCTAAATTGTCACAGGTTGCTGCTAGTATTGCAAATTGTTATTGAAATTGCTACAGGTTGCAACTGGTATTGCAAATGGCTATCAATGATTTAATTGCTGCAGGTTGCAAATGTTTAACTGCTTTAACTGTTTTAACTACTTTAAACTGCTTTATCTCTTTTATTGCTTATTTGTAAATTAAGCTTATTGCTTGTCTTTAAAGTTCATCATTGTTTAAATTTAAAATGTCCAACATTTTGGTTTTGAGATTATCTTGCCGAGTAAACCTCGCTGACGGACATTTCATTTTGTTGTTTTACGAAATGTCCGTCAGGTATCGATAGTGAGTTCTTTGAAGACACTACTGCAGGAGTCAAGCCAGTGCTCGAAAACTACGTGGAGTATCTACCCACGGAAGACTAGACTTTTACCTTCGCGTTAGCACTTATATATATATTTGAATAATGTAATTTGTATACTTGTTTGTATTGGTCATACTAGGCCAAGCTGTATCTTAATTAATGTACACTGGATATGTAATAATGTTGTTTGAGCTGCTTCTTAAATTTGCAAGCAAGGATCTGCAATTTTTATACAGACGCTTAGTGTGTTTAAGCCAAGGAGGAAGAAAAGAAAAAGATTTCAAAAAGAAAAAAAAAGAAAGAAAAAAAAGTACTCCTCCTTGTTTTAAGCACATCGCGGACCCGCTCGCGTCCTCGCTCCCGGTAGAATGCGAAGCGGGGCGTGACAGGTTTTGGTGGTGGCCCATGCAGGTCTTGCTTATGCAAATGCTTTAAGATCGGTTTGAATGACATTAATATCTAAGTGTATAACTAGATTAGATTTTTACCTAACTTACATTGCGGTTTGTTTTGAAATATGGCAGGTCGACCAGATACTCACAGTTGATAATGATTAGATTTTAGCCTAACTTACATTGCGGTTTGTTTTGAAGTATGTCAGGTCAACCAGATACTCACGGCATCACCAACAACGACATCTTGGGTATCGTAAAGGGAATACTGGAAATTCAACCCCATATTCTCCACGAGTCTGCTGAACTGGTAATCACTAGTATATCTGAATCTTTTCCATCTACGTCGAATTGACACCTATCATCTTTATTATCATTGCTAGCATATTTTATCGTGCTACATGTATTTGTCATCATAGCGTGTACACTTCCTGATTTGGGAATTTCCTATTGCTCCTTATCACAAAATTCGCAACGAACTATTTCCATTGAACCTCATTACCTTTTTCGAATTCTTAACCCTTGCTTAGGAACTCGTGTTCCATTCTTGGTTATACCCTCCCTAGTAGCCACTTTTGCTAACCGTTATAGTTATTTTCATTGGATGAACCATCTACTCATTTCATCACCTTTCCTTCAGTTGATGATGGCACGCATATAAATGATAATCTTCCTTCAATGGACCATGATACCGGTCAATGTGCTTGGCTAAAGTCTGTTGGATCGACCTAGCTAGACTGGGCATAAGTGATCCTGGCTTAGTCACTTCCCTGGCCGTGTCCGCTGGACCGCAAGGACGTGAATCATGATTATGTGACGTCATCCTTTATCTTGATGACCTTTCGATTAAACTTCGTAGAATCTTTCTATTTTTGGTACGCTTGAACTCTAGCTACGCCTATTTTAAGGAGGGTAGCATTCGATTTTCGATCACCAGGAGTTCGAATTCGACAACGGAAGCAGATCGAAGGACGCTTAGAAGTATTAAAGGATGGTAAGTGTAGGCTGTTTGCATCTTTTGAGCTAGTGTTTCTCTTCTAGCCCATACTTCTATCTTGTACCCGTCTTTTTCTCTCCAAGGGTTTGTTTTCCCTTCCCATCGACCACCTTTTTCCCCCTCTTTAAATCGTTTGTCTGCTTCCCACCTCGAGCCCCGTTCCCGCCTAACACCGACGACTTCGGTGCCCCTTCCCCCCTTTTCTTTTAACCCTCCTCTCCTTCCTCCCCAAGCCACCCTGTGGTTCCCCTCCGCTCCGACAAGCCCACTCCCCCTCCCGGCCTCTTCCCCAAGCGAGCTCGATCGGACCTCGCATCGCCGCTCCGATCTCCGATCCGCCGGCCTCACCCGAAGATCCGCCAGCTTCCGCTTCGCTCCATCCCGGAGGCCCTCCCCACCATGGATCGACAGCCAGTCGCAGCGCTCGTCGCCGTGGATCGCCAACCGCCGATGGCCCACCAACGACCTTGGGGTCTGTTGGGCTTAGCAGCGACCCTCGCCGCCACCCTTGCTTTGGCCGTGTGGTCGGGATATTGGGAACCCGCCGCCCTTGGTATCATTGGGAGCTCCTTTTTCTGGTTCTTCCCCCTTGAGCTGCCCAGCTTCGAGTGCTTCTTAGGGGTTCTCCTTAGTGCTTGTAGGTTCCTGAGTTTTTGGTCGTTGAACTGCTTAGGGCTGATGGTGTTTACCGTAGATGTCGACCTATGGTATTGGCAAGCAGTATCTTTGGGGTTGGGTATTGGCATACTTTTGGGCTTAGGCGTTGAAGTTGGATGTCGGTCTTGTGCTCGGATTTGGGAGACGGCTAGGATGTTGGTTTCTTGTTGGATGTTATGGAGACTGCTGGGACAAGTGGTAGCGATGATCTTGACCCTCGAGAGTTGGCCTTATACTTGCCTGTATGTGTTGATCTGGGTAATGGCTTGTAATTTGGTAGCATGGCAGATGAAGTCCTTTGTGTTCGGCTGGTTAAGTTGTAACCTTAAGGATGCACTAGGTTTATCCCTTACGTTTATGTATGCTAAGACGATGATTTACATGATTGAGACCATGTAATCATCATTTATAGACGTTCTGTCTTTCTCTTTGGTGTGCTTGCTTCTGACTTGTCACCTTATGCCCCAAGTTCGAACGGATGTCATCATCATCAGAACTATCTTTTTCATGTAGTGACATTATCTTATATTTTGGCTACTTGATAAATCGGAAGCAGCTATGGTGATAATATATATTAGTAACATCCCATATTTTCTTATCACATTTCATGTTATTTACAACCTGATTTACAAATATTACTATCTTTTCTATCATTTATTTGCTTGAGCTTCTTTATAATATCAATTATTTGTTTCAAAAATATTTTTAAATTCCGAGGACGGAATTATTTTTAAGGGGGGTAGGATGTAACGACCTGTATTTTTCAACACTTCACTTACGTGCTTAACGTATTTTTAACATTTTAAAATCTCTTTATAAATGTAGTCAAGAGTTTTATAACAAAACTGATTTCAAAAATTTCATATAAAAATGTTTTGAAGTACCAGACTAGTTATGGAGTATTTTAGTAAAATCGGATTTCGTCAAATACCTCTAAAAGATCTGTTAAAAATTCATTTTCAGATATTGCAGTTTTGACTCAATGAATTTATTTTCTATGCAAACATCTTCAAAACGATTTCAAACTTCTGCATTAGCATCCTATGATCATTTAGGGCTCCCCACATTAATTTCGTAATTTTCTGATATCATTTCAATAGAGAACCCGCAAACCCGCTTTCTAAACGTTTTGGCCAAAAACTAGTATCTCCGAAGCTCAAATCCCAGAACGGTCTTCGTATTCACGATCCTCGTGACGATACGATCACGTGGGTATGTTTTTGTAATTTTTCGGACACGTTTCCTAGTATGGGCATTTTCGTAATTTTGTTACACCAATGACTTTCACTAGTGGGGTTTACCTATTATTAATTACCATTACCCTAACCTAATTACTTAATTAACATACCTAACTTAACCCGTATCTACCCCAACTCTCCCTCTCTCTCAGCTAACCCACACATTCCCCCAACTACCCTGTTTCTAAACACTATAAATTTCCACCCTAAACTCTCTTTCTCTCTCACTCTAACCCAGCCCAAGCCCGTAACCCTCGCACGAATCAGCCCCTCAACACAAGGCAACCCAAACCCACGCACAGCTCTCTCCATCTCATCTCTCTCTCGTTCGAGAGCCTCGAACCCATGCCCCCCCGACCCTCTCCTCGCCGTACGGCCTCCTCCGCCACCGAAAGCCGTCGCCGGAGCGTCACCGAGCTCGCCTCGCCGTCGAGGCCTTCGCCGTCGACTCTCGGAGCACCCTCGACCGCTCTGCCACCGCAAGAGGCCGCTGCTCGCTTCTCCGATCGCCTCAGACCCACGGCAAGTGGAGCTCGATCGCCCTGACGTCGAAGCCCTCCCCTCCGCCGCTGCCCAGTCACCCGGAGCCACCGCCGAGAGCAGCTCCCTCACCGCTGTCGCAGGCCGCTGCGAGCTCCGCCCACTCGTCCGCCCTACCTCCGAGATCGCCCACGACACCGCCTCGCCTCGCCGGAGCTCCGACGTAGCCGCCTGAGCCCCTCGCCGCCGCTGACCTCCGCTACACCCCCGACGTCGAAGGCCCCGCCCACGCAGCGTCGAACGAAGGAGCAGCGTAAGGTATAATACTCGATGGCAAACTTGTAAATATGCCGAAAATTCGTATTTTCGTATTTTATATTAATTAATAAATGGGTTTTAAGGTTATAAATCCATAACTAATTATACAGGGGCCAGAAAAATGTGTGACTAGTCCCAGAAAATCAGAAATGTCGAAACGAATCCATTGGCGCTAGTTTCATCTCGATCAGGCAAGTATATTTCTCACAGTGAATTTTTGAAGGCAAAACTTAAATAGGTTAAAATTCTTTTAAAATTCGTAGCTTGTAATTTTTACGTATACTTACGTCTGATAAAAATATATGTTACAGTACTTGTAAATACGATCGTTTGGACATCTTGTTTGCAAAATTCTGACGTACGGTTTGCCCGGAATAAATCCTTGAACATGGGCAGTAATAGTAATTTCTTGTTCTTAAAATCCTTTTAAAATTCGTAGTCTGTGATTTTTACATACACTGCTGTACGATAAAAATATATGTTAAAGTACTTGTAAATACGATCGTTTTGACACCTTGTTTGAAGAATTCTGATGTACGGTTCGCTCGAAACAATTCTTTGAACATTCATCTTTAAAATAGTTCCTTGATTTTAAAATAGTTTTTGGCTATTTTAAATGGTCTAAAATTGTTAAAATTTATTTAAACAATCTTGAAAAATAACTACTAGTCTTAGAAAGTATTTTAAGCTAATTTAAACTCTTTTGCTTGGTTAAAATCACATCTTACTCGTTCTTTTATTTATTTAAGTGATCCTGATGTTTTCATTTAATCGAGTCGTGAAGTTGTGAACTTTCACGATACTGTTGTACAGACTATTGGAATACCGAGATTGAATTGACTGAATGGAAGATGGAACTTCAACAATATTGAATGAAAGATGGAACTTTAATAATATAGAATGGAAGATGGAATTTCAATAATAGACAGATAGTACACGTTCTTTGGACCGACACTTGACTTGACCTGGGATTGGGGTAGTCTATGATCACAAGTGTCACAGAATGACTGGATGCGCCATACTAAATTACCTCCAACACATTACGGGGGTTAGATCCTTGACCGTTGCCACATCGGAACGGTGGGTAAGCCTCGGAGTTGCTCCCGTCGCAGGCTGCATGTTGGTTATTTCTAGTACTCTTGGACATGGACTTATCACTAGGATAGACTGGTTTTTGACTATTGTTCTAACATCATTTCTGCAGGTTGCTACAGTGTGTTTATTAAATGCTAAATTGTCACAGGTTGCTGTTAGTATTGCAAATTGTTATTGAAATTGCTACAGGTTGCAAATGGTATTGCAAATGGCTATCAATGATTTAATTGCTGCAGGTTGCAAATGTTTAACTGCTTTAACTGTTTTAACTACTTTAAACTGCTTTATCTCTTTTATTGCTTATTTGTAAATTAAGCTTATTGCTTGTCTTTAAAGTTCATCATTGTTTAAATTTAAAATGTCCAACATTTTGGTTTTGAGATTATCTTGCCGAGTAAACCTCGCTGACGGACATTTCATTTTGTTGTTTTACGAAATGTCCGTCAGGTATCGATAGTGAGTTCTTTGAAGACACTACTGCAGGAGTCGAGCCAGTGCTCGAAAACTACGTGGAGTATCTACCCACGGAAGACTAGACTTTTACCTTCGCGTTAGCACTTATATATATATTTGAATAATGTAATTTGTATACTTGTTTGTTTTGGTCATACTAGGCCAAGCTGTATCTTAATTAATGTACACTGGATATGTAATAATGTTGTTTGAGCTGCTTCTTAAATTTGCAAGCAAGGATCTGCAATTTTTATACAGACGCTTAGTGTGTTTAAGCCAAGGAGGAAGAAAAGAAAAAGATTTCAAAAAGAAAAAAAAAGAAAGAAAAAAAAAGTACTCCTCCTTGTTTTAAGCACATCGCGGACCCGCTCGCGTCCTCGCTCCCGGTAGAATGGGAAGCGGGGCGTGACAGCAGCACACAAAAAGTAAGAAAACGTGATGCATGTAAAAAATGAAAACGTGGGTGAAAAATTAGTGTAAAATAAAGAAAGGTGGGAAAAATAAAAGAAAAAGTGAAGAAAATAAAAGGTGCGTGAGACACTCACTCCCCCAAGCTAAACTGCACAGTGTCCTCAATGTGCAAAGTGTGGCACACCGAGAAAAAATGATAAGGGTGGGGTGGGTGAGGATGCATGTATGATAAGGATGCAAATAAAAGAAAAATGATATGGGTATGCAAATGATGTATTCAGAGATGCAAGTGGTGCATGCAGAGATCAAAATGGCGAAATATAGGTGTCCCAAAAGTACCTCCTCTCTCCCAAAATGATATAGACAAGTATAAGCAAAATGTGTCCAAAACGTGTGTGCAAGAGGGGTGCAAAATCAGCAGGCAGAAAATATCCAGAATAGCAACAGCCAAAGTATGAGAGGCATCCAGTGTGTGCCTAAGGGGGTGGTGGAGCACCAGCACCGTCCTGTGGGGGAGGTGGTGGTGACGGGGGCTGCTGGGTAGTGGTGCGGGTAGTGGTAGGTGGTGGCTGTGACAGATGCGCAAGAATCTAGTTCATGCTAGCCTGAATACCAAGAAGTAAAGCGACACGGGACTGGATAGCGCGGACGGTAGCAGAGAGGGCCCGGAAATCTCCTCTAAGCCCACTCACCGCCCCCTCCAGAGCACGAAGGTGCTGAACTAGGGTGTCAGGGGGAGGTGGAGGTGGGGCAGAGGGACGAACTGGTGAGGAACGGGGCTGCCTCGCACGGCTACCGTAAAGGATAGGTGCCACTGTAGGGTGATGCGGTGGTGCTGTGCTCACAGAAAGATGCTCAGCCCCTGTGGAAGGCTGAGACGCAGGAATGGTCGAAGAAGAAGGAGCAGCAGTAGAGGCTGAAATGGTGACAGAGGGCGAGGAGGTCAGAGAGGTCGGTGACACAGAGATGGGGACAGACATCACGATACTCTCATAGAAGACAGCGGCAGTGGAGACAGTAGGGTCGACGATGGGGGAGGTCGTGAAGTGTGAAGGAAATGACTCCACAGAGGTCGAGAATAGGAAAGAGGAAAGGGTCTCCACCGTGGAGGCAAAAGAGGGCTCGCCACTCTCAATAATGGTGGCAGGACGCTCAGGGCTCGCAGCAGAAATGGGGTGGATGGATAACGGCACAGAGGTGGAAGTGGTGGTGGTGGACTTAGCAAGGGTACTCCCGACACTGACAGAAATGTGGACAGAAGTGTCGGAAGGTGCAGATAAAGCAGGCGCAGGCTGAGGTATCATGGGGTCCGGGGGTGGAAGGAGGGGCTCCTGCTGAGCACCCTTGGGCTCTAACACGTACGCGGTAGGGATGAGGACGTCCATCGCTGGAATCCACTCCCCGCTAGCGGGTCCAATATGTGTCCGAGCGGGGCTCGGGAGAATCATGTAATCGGTGCCAAAGGGACCGTGCAGCCACACCCAGTGGTGCTGACCATGAGGACGAAGCATCCTCATCCGAGCCATAACATCTATGGAAAGAGAAGTGGGGCCCGGTGGTCTCAGCAGGCCAGATGGGTGGTCAACTCCCATAAGAGGGCCGGGAGGGTAATCAGACCGCTGTAACGGATAGGCGTCCTAGCGCCAACAGAAATAATGATGCGGTCGATGTACCAACTGGCAATGTCAATCTCGACGGTGGGGACCAAAACGTCTCCTCCTCGCTCGTAGGCCCGCGATCGTGTCATCGCGTAGAGCATGTAGAGCTCTAGCGTCGACAATGTCCCGGCTCATACCTCGCTAAGAAAGTGGTCGCCATAAGGCGCTGTGTAATGCGGAGGCATGGGTGGAGGATCGCAGAGGCGATGGCCCGACTAGGGTCAAAGGCGAGGGGAAAACCCATGATACGTGTCCAAAAAGCGTGTGTGTCGAATGACGGCGGTGGGATGTGCGTGGGGCTGTAGGCTCGGTCTGGGTCCGGGACAGGTGGCCACTGGAAGAATGTTCGGAGCATGTCGAGAGTGACCTCGCACTCTCGATCCATCAGACAAAAGGAGCATCCCCCAGGGGTCCTGGAAATAGACCTAAGGACCTCTAGTGTCGGACGGACATAAGTGTCCACCGACACCGATAGAAAGTCACGCCACCCCACGTTGTCATACAACTGGAGCATCCCCTCTAGTACCCCTAGGCGCTCAAAGTCTGCCATGTGCGTGAACCTAGTGGGTACGATCGAGCGATGGGAGATACGCTCAAATCTGGCACGCTGCGCGTCATCTCTGAACGTAATCCCCAGCGTGTCGAACGCGGGGATGGGCTGTGCCGGTGGTGGTGGTATATGATCGGTAGGAGGTGGGAGGGTGGGTGGTGGCGGGCTAGGTGGAGGGGAGTCCGCTCTAGCAGAAGAGGATCCAGGCTCGCTGGTCCTCTTCCGCATCGAGGTGGGCACCCTCGTGCGGGACCTAGTGCGGGGCAGCATATGAGCCGCAGAACGTGCCTACCCAATAAAAATGCGAAGTGCTGAAAATATGGAACGAGTATACCTAAGCACGACGGGAGAGCAAGCAATGTGAGCGTGCGAAGAATCGCCTCCTCCGAGAAGCTCCAAGGCGTCCTGAATCTCCCCCAAGCTCTCCCAAGCTAGCCTGAAAAACAAATAATTAAATCAGCAATGAATATCAATATATATTGGGGAAGATGTGGAATAATAGATATATATACGAATTAATTTTGACTCGGGGCTGAACGGGCTTACGGATCGGAGAAATGGAGGAAAATAGGGGAAATGGGGTGCAATGGATGAGGAGCGGCGGCAGGGAAGGCGGTGCAGGTGGCAGCGGCGGTGTGGGTCGGCGAGTGGGTGGCGGCGACTCGGCCGGCGGCGTGGGTGCTCGGGCGAAGGGGGTCAGGTTCGGGCGAGTCGAATGAGAAGACGAAGAGCTCGCGGGCGAAATTTGGGATTTTTTGCGATTTTGGGAAATGAGCCCGCGGCTGCTGAATTTATAAAGATGGGTCACTCGGCCGAGTGACGCGTACACTCGGCTGAATAGCACGGTTTTAAAAAATTTTCGAAATAGTTCCACAGAAGTTGCGACTCGGACGAGTTGGTCTTACGACTCGGCCGAGTAGACAAGTGTCATTCAGCCGAGTAGCAATGCTACTTAGAGCTTATGATGCGTAGGGAGTATCAGATTCACTCGGCCGAGTAACAACAGTACTCGGCTGAGTGGCATATAATTACAGTAAATTACATAGAGTAGTTTTTAGGAACTTCCCTGATCTGTACCCTACTCGGCCGAGTAGGGTCTTTGCTCGGCCGAATGACTAAGTCACTCGGCTGAGTGGCCTGCAAATTTCAGCTTTGACTCTCTGTTTTTGCTCTACTTTCTGTTTTTCGTCTCCCCGTCAGTTCTTTCCTTCTCCTGAGGCCCGAGCGCGTTCCTGGAGCGCTCCCCTTTGCCATGGCAATCCTCCATTCAAATTGTTTCTCGTTCTCCATCTCATGTCATGAAAAATAGAGCCCTTTGTCAGGATTTTTGATTGATTTTTGACTCTAAACACTAAGAAAGATCTAAAACAAAAACCAAAATGAAAAATCCAACTAAAAATAAGATAAAACCGTCAGGTTGCCTCCCGACAAGCGCTCGTTTAAGGTCTTGAGCTCGACCCCTTAAGATATTCGTTTAATGCTCGATATTCGGCGCATGTGAGATGCGCACGTCAAATTTGCCGGAAAGGCCACTTGGATGCAATTGTTGTTGTTCGTAGGCATTCCTCGATGTCCCCTCATCATGGGTGGTAGTGGGGGATGAGTCCTCCAAGCTTGAGCTTTTAACGTTCTCTTTCTTCACTGGTGATGAAACTTTCTTGTCCGGCGGAGCTTTCTTCAAATTCTTGGCCGTGGAGAGCTTGCATAGCTCCCTAATTCTTACGACATTAGTGTCGTCTTTGTCTCAACTATAGAATGATCCGACGGGTCCTCAAACTTTTCTCCATCTCTAGAAGATTGGCCTTCTTCGAGTCCATCATCGTGAAAGGCGCCGATAGCATGCGGCATAGCATCATCAATGACCTCATCGAGGAGGTCCGAAAGATCATGGGGCCACCTCTTGACTAGGTATATGCTATTAACCTCCCCGGTGGGAACTCCCTCGGAGTAGTGCTTAAGCCTGTGTCCATTTACCTTAAAAGTGGCACCGTCTTTTCCTTCTAGCTCGAAGGCCCCTCCCGGTTGTATGTGCCGGATGGTAAAAGGTCCGGACCACCGTGATCGTAGCTTTCCGGAAAAAAGTCGGAGTCTAGAATTGTACAAGAGGACATTGTCTCCGACCTTGAAGTCCGTAACGGTGATGCGTGCGTTGTGGAGAATTCTAGTTCTTTCCTTGTAAATTCTTGAGCTTTCGTAGGCGTCTCGCCTAATCTCGTCAAGCTCATTGATGTCTAAGAGTCGTCTCACCGCCGCACTCTTGTAGTCATAATTGAAGGTCTTGATAGCCCAATATGTGCGGTGTTTCAACTCCACCGGCAAATGACAAGCTTTTCCATAAACAAGCCGGTACGGGGTGGTACCAATGGGAGTGCGAAAGGCCGTGCGATATGCCCATATTGCATCATTCAATTTCATGGACCAATCCTTTCTTGATCTATCGACGGTCTTCTCTAGAATCTGTTTAATCTCCCGGTTCGACACCTCCACTTGTCCACTCGTCTGAGGGTGGTATGCCATACCGATTCTATGATTTACCCCGTACTTCTTCAACATGGCTTCAAACTTGTTTTCTATAAAATGGCTCCCTCCATCGCTTATCAAGGTACGTGGCACTCCAAAGCGCAGGAAGATGTTTTGCTTAAAGAATTTGGATACCACTCTTGCATCATTAGTTGGGGTAGCAATAGCCTCTACCCATTTTGAGACGTAGTCCACGGCTAATAGGATGTACTTGTTTCCTTTGCTCGACAGAAAAGGCCCATGAAATCCACTCCCCAACAATCGAATAGCTCAATTTCCAATATAGGTTTCATTGGCATCTTGTTCCGTTTGGATATATTTCCTGTCCGTTGGCATCTATTGCAAGACTTGACGAAGTCATGCGTATCCTTGAACATGGTCGGCTAAAAGAACCCGCATTGCAATATCTTTGCGGTGGTTTTGGAGGCAGCATGATGTCCCCCGCAAGGCATATCATGGCAATGTGAAATGATAGATGTGGCCTCCTCCTTTGAAACACACCTCCGTATAATACCATCCTTGCATATCTTGAAGATGTACGGGTCTTCCCAAAAATAGTTGCAGACTTCGTGCATGAACCTCCTTTTTTATTGCGTGGACATCCCGCATGGTTTTATCCCGCATGCCAAGTAGTTCACATAATCCGCATACCAAGGCACTTCTCCGGGTCTAATGGCGAACAACCTCTCGTCGACAAAAGTGTCATCAATTGGTAGGCTTTCATCCTTCTCGTCACGAACAAGTCTAGAAAAGTGGTCCGCCACTACGTTGTCCGTCCCTTCTTGTCTCTAATCTCCAAGTCAAATTCTTGCAATAAAAGTATCCATCTTATTAATCTTGGCTTGGCCTCCTTTTTGCTTAGTAGATACTTCAATGCCGCATGGTCGGTGTGCACAATCACTTTGGATCCAAGGAAGTAGGAGCAAAACTTTTCGATGGAGTAGACAATCGCCAAGAGCTCTTTCTCGGTGGTGGTGTAATTTTTCTGTGCCTCGTCCAATGTTTTGCTTGCATAGAATATTGCATGAAGCTTTTTGTCCTTCCTTTGTCCTATAACCGCTCCAATTGCTTGGTCACTTGCATCACACATAAGCTCGAAGGGAAGACTCCAGTCTGGCGGTTGTATAATGGGGGCGGAGATGAGGGCTTCCTTCAATATATTAAACGCCTGCAAGCACTCTCCTGAAAAGACAAATTGAGCATCTTTAGCAAGTAAGGTAGTAAGAGGACGGGCAATTAAGGCAAAATCCTTGATAAAGCGGTGGTAAAACCCCGCATGACCAAGAAATCCCCTAATGCCCTTAACATTAATAGGAGGAGGAAGTTTTTCAATTTCCTCAATTTTCGCCTTATCAACCTCAATCCCTCTAGATGAAACAAGGTGCCCAAGAACTATCCCTTCAGTGACCATAAAGTGACATTTCTCCCAATTAAGAGTAAGATTATTTTGTTGGCATCTTTTGAGAACTTTAGTGAGATTAGCCAAACTTGAGTCAAACTCGCTACCATAGACAGAAAAATCATCCATGAAGACTTCCATAATGTTCTCAATGTAATCGGAAAAGATGGATGTCATGCACCTTTGGAAGGTGGCGGGGGCATTGCAAAGTCCGAAGGGCATTCTACGGTAAGCATATGTACCAATGGACACGTGAAGGTAGTCTTTTCTTGGTCATCTTCATGCAATGGGATCTGAAAGAATCCTGAATACCCGTCCAAATAGCAAAAGTATTTATGTTTGACGAGGCACTCTAACATTTGGTCAATGAAGGACAATGGGTAATGATCTTTACGGGTGGCTTTATTCAATTTCCTATAGTCTATACACATTCGCCATCCCGTTACGGTGCGTGTTGAAATGGGTTCTCCCTTATCATTTTTTATGACGGTCATCCCCCTTTTTAGGGACGACATGAACAGGGCTAACCCATCTACTATCAGAGATAGGATAAATAATGTCGGCTTCAAGCAATTTTAGGATTTCCTTCTTAACCACCTCCTTCATGTTAGGGTTTAACCGCCATTGAGGCTCTATAGAGGTGGCTTCAGTGTTTTCTAGGTGGATTCTATGTGTACAGAGCCTAGGGCTTATTCCTTTTAGATCAGAGATGGTGTAGCCGAGGACATCCTTATGACTCCTAAGGACATCTAAAAGTCTTTCAAGCTGGTCATGGTTGAGGTGGGCATTAATTATCACCGGGTAGGTCAATTTATTACCCAAGAAAGCGTACCCTAGATTCGGAGGTAATTGTTTCAGTTCTACCTCAGGGGGCACTATACCCCCTACATCCTCTTCCTGTGAAAGCTTTGCCTCTTCAGTCACTTCTGAGTTTAATTCCTGCTCTGGGGGTAGCCTCTCATATGCTGGCTCAGATTCGCTTCTTGGCGAGGAGGGTGGATCGGAGTGAACACTGCACAACTCCGTGTAGGCGTCGATGGGGCTTCCATTTTCCTCCGGTCCACTCCTGAAATCAAGAGATAGGTCAGTGCATTCATAAATGTCAGAGAAAGGATCGTAAGGAGTACTTCCCTGAATCTCGGCATGCCAAATGGACTCCTCAGGAGTATAGTACTCTCTGGCTCCTTCGCTGAGCCAAAAGGAAAGAACCGCCGGAGAGTATAGCTTGCCGTCTTCAAAGTATAGCTTGTCGTCCCTCACATCGACCTTAATGTTGCCCTCGATAGTCTCTTCCGGAGAGATTTGATCCATCACAAAGCTAGCAAATAGTTAATCAATGGCGTCCTCGATGTCGATGGACAAAGCCCACGTGGTTTGGACCTCGCCAACTAGCTCTTTCAGAAGAGTTGCGAAGGAATCATCATCTTCGAGGCTAGACTCCGTTTTCATCATTGTGTCTCCCATGTTACCTGCTTAAGATTCTTTGGAAAATTCTAGGAGAGCACGTTAATTTCGGGCATCAAACAAAGTCAAAAAGGAATGAAAGAAAGATGAAGGTGAGATATAACCGGGTGAGCAAAATCGAACACCATCAAATGCCTCCCCAGCAACGGCGCCAAAAACTTGATCGGCCCCGGATATACACCCGGAGAACGACTGTAGTTTTACCGCAAGCGCACGGCGTAGTGGCGAGCAGGTATCGAACACAGGGAGGACAAATGATAGTATCCTACTTTGATTACCTAGCTATCAAGAGAATAAGAATAATATGGGTGGTAAAGTCACAATCGTTCAAGTAGCAAATATATATCAATATAATAAAAACGTCTAGGGATAGGAAATCCCCACTACGGACCGTTTCTCATCCTTGTGGATCATGAATTTCAATGTTGCTAAGCTTGAATATAGGTGAACTAGTCGCAACTTACTGTAGAACCAAGCTCACGCTCTCGCGCTATTGCCGGTCTATAGCAACCTAAATTAGGGCCCACTCTTGTGCAAACCCTAGCCTAAACAACTAGCGTGAAGATCGACATCATCGTCCAATCGCAACTCGAGCCCACTCTCGTGCAAACTCGAGCTACGGTCTAAGTTTTGATAGTTCGTATTCGTCCAATCTCTTACAAACGAATATTAATATAGATTTATACTATAAATCCTAGCTTTGGTCCAATCTCTTGCAAACCAAATTTAGAGAATTTCGATTATAAACATAAGTCGAATATCTAGGCCTTCCCATCAATTGAGATCCAATCTCTTGCAAATCCCAATCGATGGAAATTCCTAGCTACTCACAATAAATCAATCAAAACCTAACCTCTCTTTAATCCTAGCAACAATTCTATTCATTCATCACAATTCATAAGACTGGGTCCATAGGGTTTATCCCCATGCCCTAGAACGAATAAACTACTCACAAATCATCATGGAAATCTCAGAAAAATAGCAATTGATCATAGCACAATTCATTGCAAAGAAGAGACAATTCATAAAAATAAGATTTTTAGCAAGAAAATACAAACCAAAATTGTCGCCTATGATCTTCAGCTGAGATTTCACAAAAGAATAGCCGTCAAAAAAATAATAGAAGTCTCTCTTAAAACTAGGGGAAAAAACTAGGTTTAAATACAATCTAAAATCGCCCAAAAAATCGTGCCAAAACTGCCCCTGCGCAGCCCAGAATTCGCAATCCTCGCAGCAGTCGGAATGCGTCACTCGGCCGAGTAGCAATGTCACTCGGCTGAGTGACAGACCCAATAATAAAACAGAGAATCTGGGGTTTCGGGGGTCTGTTTCTCTGACTGACTCAGGCGAGTAAGCTTATATACTCGGCCGAGTAAGCTATCGTGCTTGGCGGAGTAGGCTTCTCAAAAATTCCAGTATCTTGGCCGCTTCTCGGAAGAAAAACCCTGTTCTACTTGGGCGAGTGAGATTTCTCACTCGGCCGAGTAGGCTCTCTTGCTCGGCTGAGGAAACTTCGAAATTTCGCTGTGCGTATCCGTTTCACTCGGCCGAATGCAGCTTCTGACTCAGCCGAGTAGAGTCTCTGTTCGGCCGAGTAGGCTGTATCTGGGCTCTTTTATTCTCCTCCTTGCCTCCGCGTCGATTCTATCGGATTTCTTCCTCTTCTGCTCATCCTCTAGCGCTGCTAACTCCTCAAATAAGCTGTGGGCGACGCTCCGGTGTGCGCGAAAGTCCCTTGATCTCATTTTTGCTCCAGATCGCTCCATATCTCCTGAAATACGACAAAAACTTGAAATAGTGAAAAGCAACACGATATCGTCGAATAATCATGGAAAACGCAATATGGGCGATCGAAATAACATGAAAATATGCAGAAAAAAGGTGTAAAATAAGGAGCGATCAACGATCCCCCGAAAGACCTCGCCGGCGTTATAGCCCGGGCGGAACGCTATATGCTGACGGAAGAGGCACTGGCCGTGGATGACGGAAGTCACCCAACGGGGACCAGGCGGGGATCCAAGCAGGATGAAAGCGAGCGCCGCGGCCCTGACGAGCATCGGCAAGAGAAGAGGGCCAAGGGAAAGCAGTGCAGGGAGGAGCCACGACCCGCCAGGCTGAACACCGCCCCAGACGTCGTCCTCGCGCACACCCAAAGGGAGGGGCGCATTAGCAGGCCGCCTCCGAGGATGAAGATAGGCGAAAGGGACGAGGAGAAATATTGCAAGTATCACAAGGACAACGGCCACGACACCGACGATTGCTGGCATCTGAAGAAGGATATAGAGAAGTTGGTCAGCCGGGGCCACTTGAAGAACTTCGCCGACGATTCAGTCCCCGCCCCCGGGGAAGGGACATCCAAGCAATTGGACAATGGGAAGAAGGTGAACGTGGTACATGCGGCCATGCGCATCATCGAGTGAGCGGACGGAACGATCAGCCGCCCCTCGCCTGGGCAAGGCTAGCTTGCCCTTGCCTCCTCTGTTTTTTGTTTTCCACCAAATGTACACCCAGGTTCAAGGAATGAAAAGAGAACCGTGTTACTACATCTCTGTTTCTCTCACTTTATTTGGATGGGCAATCGATTGCAGAGCAGGCGGGAATCACCCCTCGGGAGAGAATAACGACACGATCGTCCGTAAGGCTGGGTGCAACTCCCCCAACAGTCTAATCACCGAACCCGTCTGTAAGGCTGGGGGGCAACTTTCCCAGCAGGTGGGACAATCGGTTGGTCGTAAGCTGAGGGGTAGCTCCCCCGCTGACCAGCCGACCCGATCGACCGTAGGGCTGGAGGCAACTCCCCCAGCAGGCCGATCACCGAGCCCGTCCGTAAGACTGGGGACAACTCCCCCAGCAGGCGGGACAAACGGTTGGTCGTAAGCCGAGGGATAGGTCCCCCGTTGACCAGCCGACCTGATCGTCAGTAAGGTTGGGGGCAACTCCCCCAGCATGCCGATTACCGAGCCCGTCCGTAAGGCTGGGGGTAATTCCCCCAGCAGGCGGGACAAACGGTTGGTCGTAAGCTGAGGCATAGCTCCCCCCGCTGACCAGCCGACCCGATCGACCATAAGGCTGGGGACAACTCCCCAGTAGGCCGATCACCGAGCCCGTCCGTCAGGCTGGGGGAAACTCCCCCAACAGGCGGGACAATCGGTCGGTCGTAAGCCGAGGGATAGCTCCCCCCGCTGACCAGCCGACCTGATCGACCGTAACGCTGGGGGCAACTCCCCCGACGGACAATGGACAGATCACCAAGGTGGGCCATAAGGCTGAGAGAAACTCCCCCAGCGGGTCGGAACATCGGTTGGATGTAAGCCTGGGGATAACACCCCCAGCAGCTTGGACGATCCGATCGGCCGAGGGGCTGGAGGCGATTCCCCCGGGCGGGTTGATCCCCCGACTGACTATAAGACGGATGGCAAGCCCACAGTTTGCAAGGCGGTCACCTGACTGGCCTGAGGATCGCGAACGAGGAGAAAGCCACAGCAGGTCATCCGAGAACACCTCCAAGGACATAATCTATCGGGCCGATTGACAAACAGTCTCGAGGACCATTCACACTCACAACAGATAATGAAGGGATATCAGCGGATCACATCCCCAACCGGGTTGAATGCAACAGCGGCTCAAAAGGCCAAGGGCCTCCCTCCTCCATGAAGCAGCTCCGCCAATAGAGAGTCCAGACAACAAGGAAAATGGCGAAAGATACATGGACCAACAAAAAGGCTTTATACATTGCGCCCAAAAAAGTTAAAATTGTTTGTATTACAAGACAAAGGAGCAAAAAGGAAGAAGCACCGCCTAGGGGCCCGGGGCCCGGGAGGAGGCGTCCTCCGGCACCTCGCCTAGCTCGGAGCAAGGAGGGTTGTTGGGACCTGGCGGAGGTCGAGGATACGACAGTCGGACGCGCTACTCGAACCTCTAGAAAGAGTCACGGAAGACCTCCACGATCCTGGGGGCCAAGAGGTGCTCGTAGGTGCCGAAGGCGTCCCTGAGTGCATCTGTGATCCGCGGCCTAAAGACCTCCTCGTACCCTCTCTCCACATCCTCGACGAGCTGAGCAGGGTGCGCGGCATGCACCTCATGCAGGGCCCCTATCTCATTTCAGAGGTCGCCCCTCTCCCGACAGAACGCCTCCTCCGCCTCCTGGGCCGACTGCCGAGAGTCGGCCAGCGCCCCCTGCAAGTCCAGCACCTCGGCGGCAAGCTCGTTGACCCGACGCCGCAAATGCCGAGCTTCCCTGCAGGCCTCCTTGGCTGCCACCTCGGCCGCTCCAGTCTTCAAGCGCTCCCGCCAGAGACTCCTCGAGGTTGGACGCCTGGGCCACCCGGCGTTGCGCCTCAACGGCCATGGCAGTGGCCTGCAAGACGAAAAAATTGAGCTAGAGGAATCGAAAGGCAGGTTCGAAAGTAGCAGAGCGACTAACCTGTTGAAGCTGCCAGACTAAGAAGTCCATCAGCCGGTCGGAGGGGGCCCTCTCCAGGAGAGAGCGGTCCCTCGAAAGGACGTAGCTCTGTGCCAGCTGGGTGGCCACGGCTCAGTCGACAAACACCGAGTCCCTGAGCGTAACCTTGGGGCCCGACGGGAGGTTCACCAGTGCGCCACCAGCCCCCGCCAGGGACGGCTCGGCTGAATCAACAGCGGTGGCCACCAGGGCCAGTGGAAGGGTTTCACCCGAGGCGACTGGCGCCTCAAGAGCCACAGAAGGATGGACCTCCCCGGTCCCCTTCTTCCTCTTCTTCTCGCTAGGCCACGCGAACTTCGGAGGGTAACGCTTCCGTTCCACGCCGCGACCACCCACGGGCACGGAGGCACCGGGCCGACACCCCCGTTGCCTCCCTCGGCATGGACGGAGCAGGGAGGTTCAGTGGCTGAAACCTCCACAACAGGGGGACCCGTTACGACTGGGGCAAGCAGCGCGGCCGCGACCGTGGGCTCCAGCCTACCCACCGCTGGTTCGGCCTGACGTACCTCCTCCTCCTCTACCGTGCGGCGGGGGGCCTGTCCCGAAGGGTTCCCTAGGCTTCTGCTCGATCCCAGTCGGATGAGCTCGTCAACATTTCGGGTGAATTCACGGCCCGCCATCTCTACAAAAAGAAGGAAGATCAGGGTAAGCAAGAGAGAAAGCGGAAAGAAAAAGGAGCGCCTACCGGAGGACCACATGACGGTCTTAAGAAGCAGATCGTCCAGCAGAGGCCAGAACGACCACTCCTCTAGGGGCAGGGATGACAAAAGCTGGACGGCGGCTTGATCGGCCTCGGAGAGGGTCAACGTCAAGTCATATTGACATAACCCTCCCCAACATGTCAGGATATCAGCGTCGCTAGGAAAAACAACGAAAACAAACCTCGAGCTCCAGTCTCCCACCCAGCGGGGCAGACCAAGCAGGCACTCCCTCCCCGCGCAGGATCGGAGGTGCTGCCACGACCCACGGCCGACCGTCTGGACCCGGAAATAATGGAAGAAAAGGGGAAGGGACGGCTCCAAGCCATGGACGCGGCAGATCATGATGAACCCAACCAACATCGCGATGGAGTACGGGGTCAACTGGCACGGGGCCACCATCAAGAACTCTATTACCTGGATGATGAAAGGATGAAGGGGGAAGCGGAGTTCCAGGTGAAACATCTCGACGTAGACACCGACCTCCCTGCTCCGCGGAAAACAAATCCGTTCGTTGCTAAAAGGGATTCGGACGTCATACGGGTGGCACAGACACTTCTCCCGGATCTCCTTAACCTTCGGGAATGGGACCATGGACGATGACCCGAGGATCACCGGGGGAACATCGAATCTCTCAGCAGCCCGAGCCACATCATCGCCGACAGGGTCCACAAAGAGCAAACCCTTCCCCTTGTCCTGAACAAGGCGTGTCGCCAAGGGGACGCCAGGCCTCGAAGACGGGGGCCAGACCCGGGCGCTGGTGGGTCCACAGACCCCAGCGATGAACCACCTATTCTAAGCGCAGCCATGGAACGAATTGAGTGGGGCAAAGGAAGAAAGTTACCTTGGAAGGAGTCCGAAGGAAGAAAGACGAAGGAGGGTTCGAAGGAGCTTGCAAGACCAGAATCAGGAGGAAAAGCGCAAAAGAATCAAAACTCGGAAGGCTGGCATCCTTATATGGAGGACAATCTCAGAATCAAGACCGTCCAAAGAGGAGCACGTGGAAGCATCTGGTGGCCGACAGCGCTTCGAATCCTGCAACGGGAGAAGTTCACACGGGCCGCATCATGATGACCTTCATTTAATAGGTTGGCCTCGACTGACGCGCCTGTCAAAATCCGCAAGAGTTACATCGTCCGAACCGAACCGGAGGAATCCGAACGGCTCGAACGATGGGTGCAATTGATACGACTATTTTGGAGAAGCCCAAGAACAAGAGGCCCGAGCCCCAAACCAAGGGCGGGAGGAGCACGAATGGGATTTGGCCCAACAGACGAAGCCCACGAAAAGGATCGGAGTTGGACCAACCGCGACCCGGCATATGCACGATTAGCCCATGCGCGCCGAAGATAACCGTTCCCCCAAAAGCACGGCACATTAATGGCCATTAAGGAGACCATTAATCGACTCCCCCACGACGCACGCAGGCGCCTCTATGAAGGCGGATTGTGGGCATGAGTGGGGGGCAGTCAGGGGGCGTGGATTGGGGGCAATTGTGGGCCGAACCATATAAAGGGACTACAAAGGCAACCGAGAACGAGATCGAATCCCCGAGATCAACAACGGAGGTATTCCATAAACTGACCTTGCTTTCCCGTTATCTCCCCTCTTATAGCTCGGTCCGAGGATACGTGTGCTGGCCTCTTTTCGAGCCGTACCGATCCCGCCGAGCATTACTCAGATCTGTTCTGACTTAGGCATCGGAGGGGACTTGGCCGGAACCAAGGTCCGACCCCCTTGATGAGTTTCTTCGTCTGTCTAAGAAGAAGTGGAACCAAGGCGCCGAGGCAACTCCTCAGCGCAGAACAAACCCGCTCGCCGCTAGCGAGCACCGCCGTCAACCGAAGACCAGGCGATAATCAGGGCACCGATGCTACCCCTCGGCACTTGATTGACCGAAGCCGAGCATTCTCCAAGGGGCCGAGGCTACCCCTCCGCACCCCGCTGCCCGAGGCCTTCGGTACTCCAAGCGACCCGCCTCCCGAGCCGAAGAGGGGCCCCGTGCAGCAACAGTCAAGGACGCGCACGTTCGGAGGAACCAAGGGATCCCAACCGATCCCTTGACCACGTTGACCGTCGAGTCGTCGGTCAACGATTCTGTGGTGAGAAAACACCCGTAAACAATTATCATACATAGCTTTTAACAACCAGTTTCAGCCTAGTTAATCCGATACATGTGCAAATAACATATCAAGGATGGATGTCAAAATTACCAATTGAGATAAATTGTGGACGACACACATAATTACAAAAGAGCCAACCGAAGAATTTGTTCAATGAATTAACAAATTACAAACTTTGCACCATCATCCAATGAAGATACATTGAACATCAGTTGGGCATATGCGGAAAAATTTGAGCATGAGAATGAGAATCAAACTTAGATGGCCTCTCCTTAACAAGTATAGGCTACTTTGGTGCAAGTGATGCCACTTGCAAGAGTTCCACATTCAGATCAAAAGAAGCACCTGGCTGCAAGATGAGAATAGGACTGACTTTATGAGCAATATACAACCAAACTAATAATCATCTATGAGCTAACTCTTGAGACTAGCTGTTATCACACTGGTCAATGAGCAAGAGAAGAACTACTGCATGCACAAAAAGGATTAAATGAGCCTACGGTGGGACGTTGGTGGTACAGACTTTTTTCAACCATTGAATTTGCTTTAAGATTCATAAAACAAATCATAGCACTAATCTCAAAGCAAACTCACTGGTGGAAAAAGAGGACAATGCAAGGTAAACAGAGCCTTCAATGATGCTAAAGTCGGCATTTATGGTGAAGCCTACCTAAACCATTGAATTTTTCTTTAGGATTCACGCAAAAAAATCAACACTCTAATCTCAGAGAAAATTTATGATGGAAAAGGAAATCATGGACACTGCCCACAATGTCATATACGCCCCCCTTGTCCTAATAAAATGATAAGCGACGCCCGAATTGACACTGCACGCGGTATCTATGATAAAGCTTCTGCACAAAGCACAAAAGTTGAGCAACATTCCCATTATTATTCTGATTTTCTTTGACTTAATTTACGAAAACTATCTTAAACCATCTACAAATTTAACAATACTGTACTTTAATTTCAAAAATTCATCAAAACACCCCTTAACTTAAAAAATTCATCAAAAATCCACTTAATTTTTAAAGTATAAGTTAGTTTTACTAAATTAAACTTAAACTTTAAGATAATTTCTCTAAACAATTATAAAATTTAGGGTATAAAGTTTATGGTAGTTTTTGTAAACAATTCGCAAGTTTAGGACAGTTTTTGATGAAAAATTGTTAAGGGGGTTTTGGTAAATGTTCAAAATTAAGGAAGGTTTTTGATGAATTTCTAAAGTTAGGGGTAGTAGTATTAAATTCATGGATATTTTGGGTTAGTTTTCGTAAATTAACCACTTTTCTTTCTCAATAAAATTCTACGTAATATTCGGCTTGTTCTGAAATATTGTTGTGAATTTTCTAACATAATCACTAACAGTTAGTTTCAAATGACTTTCAAGAATAACTATGACGATCTATATTTCCTAGGGGAATATTGTCTGGTTCTTGTTTTTTCCGATAATTCCTAAGACTTTTGTATGCTGCCAATCTGAAGTGTAAAAATGGCACTGAATGTTATATGGAGGTAGATAAATTCTTGCAAATCAGACGAACATGTTACCGGAATCTCGTTCAGTCCTCTTTTCCCATAGCCAACTTCTGGAGGAACAATTACAGTTCTCTGTGTAATAAAAAGGCATTATGAACTAAGTAGTGTTAAATAAGATGGCCTTGCTTTTGTTTATTTTAACATAGTTTCCATCAAAATTATGCAGCAAATGTGGTAACTGGTGCGATGTAAGAAAATTTAACTGAAATATACCTTCCCCCCAACTCTCATCCCTTCAACTACTGTATACATAGCTGGTGGAGGTTTTGGTGCAGCCTGAGCTGAATACAAGCCATTTGCATTGTCTACGTATTCGCGCTTCCGCTCCTTTCCTGGTGGAGACCCGACGACAAACCCATAAGGCTATCAGATCACAGAATAAGCTTGTCAATTTTTCAATCAAGATTGAATGAGCAAAAAAAGGACAAAAGAAAAACATGGATTATGAAATTTGTGGTTTTGTTTGTAATAAAAATATAAGTTTCTTCCAACAGCATTTTCATTCCATTGAATGATATATTTTTATATGTTTATCATTTGAAGCCAATGTTTGAAGAACGTAGAGAAGCAAATCTCAGACAAAACCAAACTTTGAATGCAAAAGTTTTGTTCCCCACAGATTCTGGAAATTCACGTGCTCAACACTAGAGTATCCCACAAAGTTTATTAGTGCCTTATAACTCGGATGACCTTACGATGATAATGTACTGCTTCTGATAGCAGACGTATATTGCATTTCCTTGGTGCTTGCTGCTTCCAATAGGTGGAAGTGTGAAGAGCATACAGATCCACATCAATCACTGTTTGGAAGACCAAACACTGATTATCATGCTGGCCAAAGTATTGGCGACAAGGTTATGGAGGAGTCTTGGTAGTTGGTATGAATGAAACACTAGTAAAACAAGGTCAAAAGTGCAAATTCTTGTAGCATTAAGAACGGCATATGAGAATCAGTTGAAATCGTAAATATTAATGGCAATCAATAAGTGTAAGGGAGATGTAACAACCACCATGTCAACAGTACCATATAGGGATCAACCAGAAGAAATTCTCATCATATAAAGCACTGATAGGTGCGAAGTACCAAAACTGATGCAACTCATTAAATGTGTTATATATGCACATAAACTCTGAACTATTGTGTGTGTGTGTGTGTGTTGTTGTTGTTGTTTTTTTTTTTTTTTTTTTTTTTTTTTTTTTTTTGGGGGGGGGGGGGGGGGGGGTGTGTGTGTGTGTGTGTGTGTGTGTGTGTGTGTGTGTGTGTGTGTGGTGGTTGGGGGTTCCACGGAGCTTGTGTAAACTCTAATATACAATGAGAACAATTTATGGTGATGGTACTAATAAAATTATCAATTGAAATGGAATGGAAGTTTGGACACCTCTCATGGCTTTTCTCTATATTCCAAGAACAAGTTATCGTTGCAGCTTGCTGGCATTCAGGGAAACAAATGAACTTGTAGACTGCTGTTTAACCAGATGCATTTAACATTCAACATTTAAATATATGTTCATAAAATAGACTACTGATTTATTTGGGGGGTTCAACGGCTCCCGCTCGGCGGGGAGGGTGTTGGGGGTGGGGGGGGGGGGGGGGGGGGGCACACACACCCCCCCCCCCCCCCCCCCCCCCCCCCCCCCCCCCCACCCACCCAATAACAGGTTTGACTGTGGTGTGCACCTGACACAGAGAGGGAGCCCTAGATGGACTGATTATTATTTACCAGTGCCACATTCAACTTAGGTCCCCTACAGATTCCTAACAAAGGCAACTAAGATATGCTATAGATCTATTGTCATAAAAACAAGTTAGCAGGTAGATAGCACAATTCAAGGGTGTCACGGTTAAACTATTGAAATAGGGAGCATATGACTCAGTGAAGCTAGGTGGATAGTATTGTGTGTTATTGGGTGTGTGTGTAAAGAAAAGAGAGGGTTGATATAAATAAGAAGTGATAGCCATCATTTGAGGCTAATCACTATTTTCCCCCAAAACTACATGGTATCAGAGCCAAACCTAAACACCAAACCCTAGCCTCCCCGCCGCGCCGCCCTCCCACGCGCCGCTGCCGCTGCTGCGCGCCTCCGCCCGTCGCTGCTGCGCGCCTCCGCCCGCCGCTGCTGCGCCCGCCTCCGCTGCGCGCCTCCGCTGCGCGCCGCTGCTGCCGCTAGTCCCTGCCGCTAGTCCCTGCCGTTCCTCTTCTTCCACGTCCTCTTCTAGCCGCCAAAAAAAAGCCCTAACTAGCCACAAAAGAGAACCCCAAAAAAAAACCCTAACCCTAGATCTATGGTAGAGCCATGAAAAGGACTCCATAGAATTACGGTTAGGGTATGACCTAGAAGAGGAAGAAGAGAAGTAGATCCGCGGATCTAAGGAGGGAGAGAGGAGAGATCTGCGGATCTGGAGAGATGGGGGACAATCTTACCTCAGCTGACATGAAGGCCTTCATTGGGGAGATAACGAAGCTGCTTGCTTCGAAGGAGTTGGGATCCTCGAGTGGATCGACGCCTTCACGACCCGTGCAGAAGCTGGAGTTGATGCCCAATGATGTGAAATTGGAAGGGACGAAGAATTACCTCAGTTGGTCCAGGAGGGTGCTTCTCATCCTGAAGTCGAAGGGGTTAGAAGGCCATGTTCTGGGTTCATGTAAGGAACCGGTGGATAAGACTGGGGATGATTGGAAAGTCTGGAACACCACCAACTCACTGGTGGCTGCTTGGTTGATGACATCGATGGTTCCACCCATTGCTGGGATGGTGGAGGCCATAGAGAGTGCTGCGGGGATATGGAGTATGGTGGAGAAAATGTATTCTGGAGCAGGGAATGTGATGCTCATGATGGATGTTCAGGGCAAGGTCGACACCTTGAAGCAGGGGGAGATGTCTATTCTAGCCTACTCTGCGGAGTTGAAAAGGCTGTGGTCAGAGTTAGACCACTATGATCCTATTGATCTGCCTGATCCTAGGAGTGCTGCGATACACAGGAAGTGGGTGGAGCGTAGGCGTGTGACACATTTTCTGAGGAACCTGAATGGAGATTTTGAGGCCAGGAGGGCGAGTATGTGTCATTTATCCACTATCCCATCTCTGTAGGATGCCATAGCTGCAATGGCACAGGAGGAGACCAGACTGAGAGTGATGAAGGATGAGGGTTCTCAGGTCACTCGGGCTGCACTGGCTGTACCGGCAGTGGCAGCAGTGAGCGAGGATCGAGAGTGCTACACCTGTGGGGTGAAGGGGCACCTGAGCTTTAACTTCCCACAGAAGGGTAGTGGACGAGGACGTGGCACAGGAGGCAGAGGAGGAGGTCGTTGGGGCCGTGGAGGCCGTTGACGAGGTCGTGGCGGCCCACGGGCCAACTTTGCTACTGCTGATGGACGACAGGAGACAGTGATGATTGAGGCTACGCCAGCTGAGGCGTCAGATCTAGACCAGCGGAGACAGTCCAGGTCTACTACTGAGAGTTCGGAGAGTCATGCAGACCAGACTAGAGATGTTGCTTCGCCATTCGGTAACTTTGCCAACTTCGCTCACACAGGATCAGGTAACCAATTAGCCCTTTCATGTAGAGATCATATAGAGTGGATTATTGACTCAGGTGCATCTAGTCATGTGTCAGGTGCATATAGACAATTTTCCACGTATAAACCACATACCATTCATGAAACTGTTCAGACAGCTGATGGCACATTCCAACCCATTAAAGGGATTGGCACTATTCAGTGCACTCCCTCCATATGCCTCTCTTCAGTCCTTCACGTCCCATCTTTTCCAGTCAACCTTTTATCTGTTGGCTCTATTGTTGATGATCTCGACTGTAGCATTACTTTTGACTCTACTCATTGTGTGTTGCAGGAAAGGAAGACTGGGAGGAGGCTTAGGACTGACGTCAGGCGTGATGGACTGTGGTATCTTGACAGAGCTAGTTGGGATGCTGCATTGGCTGTAGTTGGTGAAGAGAAGGAAAGGGAGGTACTTTTATTACATTGTCAGTTGGGACACTTGCCTTTTGATATGTTGAATAAAATGTATCCTGAGATTTTGAATAGAGTGAATAAAATGAATTTGAAGTGTGATGCATGTGAATTTGGGAAACACACTAGGACATCATATCCTAGTGTTGGGATGAGGAGTATAGAGAGATTTCATCTTATTCACTCAGATGTTTGGGGGCCCTGCCCAGTGACTTCATTAAGTGGATTCAGGTGGTTTATCACTTTCATAGATTGTCATTCTCGGATGACATGGCTTTACATGATGAAAAACAAAAGCGAAGCGTTGAAGTGTTTTCAGGACTTCCATAGAAGTGTCAGAAATGTGTATGATGCCAAGATCCGCATCTTGAGAACGGATAATGGGACAGAGTATGTAAACAGGGAGTTTGCATCTTATCTATCTGAGAGTGGGATAATTCATCAAACCACTTGTCCCAACACGCCTCAACAGAACGGAGTTGCTGAAAGGAAAAATAGACACTTGTTGGAGGTAACTAGGTCACTCATGCTCACCATGAATGTACCTAAGATATTATAGAGTGAAGCAGTGATGACAGACACCTATCTAATCAACAGGATGCCTTCGCGGATCCTTGGTATGAAGTCCCCATGTGAGATTCTTATGGGAAAGAACACTTTTGTAGTTCCACCAAAAGTGTTTGGATGCACATACTTTGTGAGGGATCATAGACCTTCTGTGGGGAAGCTGGATGCCCAGGCAATTAAATGCATATTTGTTGGGTATCCTTCAAATCAGAAAGGCTATAGGTGTTGGAGTCCCTCAGAAAGAAGGCTATTTGTGAGTATGGATGTGACGTTCAGGGAGACTGAGCCTTTTTATGGAGGACTGACAAATTATATACCAGTATTTGATACTGGTGCCTCTCCAAACACAGGAGGAGTTGGTCGAGAGGGGGAGACTGATGACAGGAGGGTAGTGGTCGGACTTATACCGTGTCCTGTCGGGCCTACTGGTACTGGTCCTGATAGCAGGGAGGAGGAAAGGACCTTGGTGGAAGAAGAGGAAGACAGGTTGTACGGCAAGAAATATAGCAGGAGACAGAAGGGTAGTCGTGGCGATGGAAAACAACAAGAAGACATCTCCCCCACTGAAGAACCACTAGCTCCACAGCCACATGTCGAGATTGGTCAGTCTATCACGCCTGCTCTAGTCCCGACTTCCTTACTGCCTTCCTCTCCTAACACGGATGGTAACCTTTCTTTGCCTTCCTCTAGTTTAGATCTTCCACTTGCATCTCATAGGGAGCCTCGTATCAATGCCGGCAGGCCTCCTGTACGGTATGGATATGAGACTGATATTGCTAATCATGTCTCCTATGCTTCTCTTACACCTGCATATAGGGCTATCATTGCATCCTTACAGTCTATCTCTATACCGAGTGATTGGCGAGTGGCAAAGCAACATCCCCAGTGGAAGAAAGCAATGCTCGAAGAACTCGAAGCACTGGAGAAGAACAAGACATAGAGACTTGTCTCACTTCCAGCAGGGAAGAAAGCTGTGGGCTGCAAGTGGGTATTCACAATAAAGCAAACTCCAGAAGGGAAGGTGGACAGGTACAAAGCGAGGCTGGTTGCCAAGGGCTACAGTCAGACTTATGGGATTGATTATGATGAGACATTTGCCCCAGTGGCAAAGATGAGTACTGTGAGAGTACTGGTATCCTGTGCAGCGAATTTTGGATGGAAATTGCATCAGTTGGATGTAAAAAAATGCCTTCTTGCACGGAGACTTACATGAGGAGGTATACATGGAGGTTCCACCTGGCTTTAGCACACAACAGACGATGGGAAAGGTGTGTAGGCTGGACAAGTCTTTATATGGGCTGAAGCAATCTCCAAGGGCATGGTTTGACAGATTCAGGCGTGCAGTCATCACTATGGGCTACAAGCAGAGTAATGGTGATCATACTGTATTCTATAGGCATTCAGGACAGCGGATTACCCTTCTGGCTGTGTATGTTGATGATATTATTATCACTGGAGATGATGAAGAGGGAATCTCTCACTTGAAGGCTAGATTGGCGAGAGAATTTGAGGTCAAGGACCTTGGACAGTTGGGTTATTTCCTTGGACTGGAGATTGCTAGGTCCAGGAAGGGTATAGTTCTCTCACAGAGGAAGTATGCCCTGGATTTACTGGCTGAGACTGGTATGTTGGGGTGTCGTCCAGCAGTTACTCCTATTGATCAGAATCATATGTTGCATTCACAATCAGGGGAGCCAGTAGACAAAGAAAGGTACCAGAGACTTGTTGGACGCCTTATCTACTTATGCCGTACCAGACCTGACATTGCCTATGCTATCAGTGTGGTAAGTAGATACATGCATGATCCTAAAACTGGACATATGGAGGCAGTCTTCAGGATACTGAGATATCTGAAGAATAGTCCAGGAAAAGGCATATTATTTGGTAGTCATGGTCACATGAATGTGACAGGCTACTGTGATGCGGATTGGGCCAGTTGCCTGGATGATAGGAGATCGACCTCGGGCTACTGTGTGTTTGTTGGGGGCAACTTAGTCTCTTGACGCAGCAAGAAGCAGGATTTGGTGGCTCGTTCCACTGCAGAGGCAGAGTATCGTGCTATGGTGCTTAGTACCTGTGAGATGATCTGGTTGAGATCACTTCTACAAGAGCTACGCCTGCTGAGAGAATGACCATTGCGGTTGTTGTGTGATAACAAGTCAGCAATTAACATTGCCAACAACCCAGTGCAACATGATAGAACGAAGCACATAGAGATTGACAGGTTCTTCATTAAAGAAAGATTGGACAAGAAACAGTTGGAGATCTCCTACATTACTTCTGGACAGCAACTAGCTGATTGCCTTACAAAGGGGTTGAACTCTAAAGGAGTAGAGGATGCTTGTAACAAGATTTGCATGATAAATATCTTTTGCTCATCTTGAGGGGGAGTATTGTGTGTTATTGGGTGTGTGTGTAAAGAAAAGAGAGGGTTGATATAAATAAGAAGTGATAGCCATCATTTGAGGCTAATCACTATTTTCCCCCAAAACTACAGATAGAATACGGATGCACCAACATTTAAACGTGAATTTTCATAATAAGATGTGAATTAGAAAAGCATGTGTGTTTGTTCCTACTGACACTACTACGAAATAAACATGCTGTTGTACCAGGAGAAAATAGAAAAATGATCCTAAAATGTTCTAACTCTCATAAACTCTAATCTGCTTCACTCTTAACAATCTGAACAGAAGAAAATAAGAAGATTTATCAGAAGACCTTGTCTCCAGCAACAAGTTAAATAGATCTACCTCCATAAACTTTAAATTTTCTCTTCCTCCATAAACAAAGTATCTTCCATATTAATTTAGTCTAGCATGTGATTGTTAATCTATGGTGAAGGTTCAGTACGTAGAATAAACAATAAAGCCAAAAGAACAACACAAACCAATCAGAGACACTCAAGACTTGGTAACGCAGTTCGGCGCGCACACCTACAAATGCGGGGCCACGCCCAGAAAATCAGAATACTCCACTAAAATAATCAATGAGTACAATCACTAATTATCGCGATTCTATTAGGAGGAACAACCTCCCCCTTAATACAAACCGTGATGGATGGTCTCTACCAAGCCATGGAGTATTCTCGACAAGCTCCCCTTGCCCGCAAGCTCCCCTTGCACAACCGAGTAGATCAACTCCCTTGATCCTACGTGTGTAGCCGTCGGCCTCCTCCCGGAGTTCTTCAATCGTCCTCCTCCCGGAGTTCTTCAAAAAAACTTTCGTAAAAAGCCGTCACTTTGCCGCAAAACCGCACGCCCTCTATATCCCCTGCTTCGCCTCAATCACGGAGTAGTTAAGGTATTTCGCTTGACAGATCTCGTGCAGATTGGCAACCCACAATTTCTGGAACTACTTCGGGCAAGTAGTTCCCCATATCTCCAAGGATCCGATCAATAAAATATTGCGGGCAAGAATCTCTCGAACCGATACAACAATAAAACCAAGAGGTTGCAACTTCCAAATGTATCTTCAACAGAATATACCAGAATACCTAAACGAGATAACATGAGATCTGAAGTAATCCACCTTTGATAACCGCTGAAGTGCGCCAATCAATTCCAACCTTCTGACACAGCATGTTGTACATAATGTTGTATAATAACGTTCAACATAATATACAACATGGCCAATAAATAAGATCTTTCATACCTCGGTTGTGGATTGATACTTTCCTTCACCTTCGTCAGCAAATCTTATGCATACCCGCATAAAACCGAATATCTGGAGAAGATCTAAACAATAATGCAAGATCTGAAAACATTCATATATAGAATCTTCATTCGCACATATCTTCAACCGCACAACCATTCAGATATGAACCCATTCAGATTTTGTAACCACTATTTATGGGTAAATAACTTCCTCTTTAATGCAGAATATCCGCCAATATTTCTAGGATCACTTCGGGTAAGAAATCTCAGATTCAAGGAACCACCGAATCTATTTCGGGTAAAATGATTAAAACAAATCTCATGTGGATATTTTGCCCATAGAAAAAGGATCTATTTCTGGTGAATAAAACCAATAAATCTCAGCAAATATTTCCTCCCATCAATTTAGGAACTAACCAGATTCCCAAATATTCTCAACAAACCTCCATCAATTAAGGAACTAATTCGGGTAAGAATGAGTATAAAAATCTCACCAATATCTGGAATCAATCAAATCAGGAACCACCGATATTCTAGGCTACAAATCAGATCTGAGATCACCACGACAGATTTGAAGACCAAAGGAGCGTTTTTGTAAACGAACAATTATTCCAGATCCCGAATGTTGAACATAATGTCGTTCAACATAATGTTCAACATTTTGCTCAAACTGCTCAAAAACAATCTAGATTCCATAAACTGAGCTCTCCAGATATAGTGCCACTAATGCCAACAAATATCAGCAGAAATTCAACCCTAACAATCTCCCCCTTTGGCATTATGTGGCACAACCCAAAGCAAGCACTAGCCAAGCACACATTCTCCCCCTTTGAGCCACAATAATCCAAACCACATTCTCCTCCTTACTAGAACAACCCAAGCAGTGATCACCTCAGAAGAGACAGCCAAAAATCAGGAAAAGTATGTACTTATTGAACTCTAATACTTTTCAGCTAGCCTCACATCTCAAAAGAAAATTCAGAAAACCTCAACCGAGACACAGCCATCGGAATAAGAGGAAGAACACTATACCTCACATCTGACAGTAGGGTGACGAATGGAATGATGTCCAGGGTAGAAGACGAGCTCTGAGGGGCCGGAAAGTAGTGGGAGAATTGAAAACATCGACGGTGTTGACAGAGGGTATATGTGAAGATTCAATGGCACCGGTGGAGGAAGAGAAGTGAACAGAGCGGCGAGATAGCACTCTGATAATTCTAGAGGAAGATTCATGAGACTTTGGCGCAGGTTGCTCACAATAATCGTCGAGGGGAGATGTCGAGTCTGGTGTCATAACATCTGCAGCAACATTGTTCTGTGTTGTATCTAATGTTACAACATTATGTACAACATGAAGTGCTTTCTCTGAAGCTGTAGTGTTCTTGCTGTATAATTCAGACTTTCTGACCCATTGCTTCTTCATCTTCATATCCGGGTGTCTAACATTTCTTCCTTCTGACCAATGTCGCATGCGACTGAAGCAGTTTCTCTCAGTATGGCCTATGAACTTGCAGTAAGCACATGCAGGACGACCACCTTTGACGTAGCTAGTCTGCTTCTTCTTCTGATCATGCCCCTTGTGCTGACCCATTCTTTCAAGTTCTTTGGTAACTTGACTTCTTCTTTCAGCAGACACATTATTGAAGGCTCCTCTATTGTATCCCACTCCGGTGCGATCTCCTGAAATCTTACCCATGTTTAAGATATCATCCAGCTTTGCTTTTTCCAGAATTCCACTTCTCCAATGTGCATTCAGCTTTCTCTGCCCTGAGAAGAACATTTCTGAAGTTTCTTTCCAATTCTCTACACGTTTCCTCAACTTTCAGACATTTGATTTTGACCTCCTCCTTCTCTTTCTTCAGTCTTTCATTCTCTTCCTTCAGGACTTTGTTGACATTGCAGATTTGCATCCACTTCTCAAACATCATCTGATATGCTTTTCGAATATCATCGTCATGAACTTCCTCATCGCCATCAACTTCAGACTCAGATTCAGTGCAGGATGTTGTACTAAATGTTGCAACATTCTGTCTGACATTAGCTAGTTTGTTGCCAGATGTTGTTTCTCATGTTGCAACATCTGATCCAACATGACTATGAGTGTCACTATCAGATTGTCCTTCCCGTATGGTTGTAAACGCAACATAGTTTCTGGTTGTCTCTTCATCTGCAGCACTACCTTCAGATTCTTCGTCACTCCATGTGCTTGATAAAGATTTCTCTTTCTGCTTCTTGAGGGTATTGGCACATTCAGCTTGTATGTGACCAAAACCCTCACATTCTCTGCACTGTATCCCTTTGCCTTTGTTCTTGCCTGCAGAGGGAAGATTTGCACGTGCCGAATTGTTGCCAGATCTGAAGTTTTGACCCTTGTTGCTTATCTCTTTCATCATTCTACTGAAATTCTTGGTCAGCAAGGCAATGCCATCATCTAACTCAGACTCATTTTCAATCCATTTGTCCCTCTGATTCTGCGTCAGGTTCATTTCATAGGTTTGAAGAGATCCCATGAGTTCATCCAGTCTCATGGTAGACGTATTTCTGGCCTCCTCAATGGCTGCAACTTTGGCTGAGAATTTGTCTGGAAGAGATCTCAAGGTTTTCTCAACTAACTTCTTTTGAGAATATCTCTTCCCAAGCTGGTAGGCCTGATTGGCTATATCTCTCAACCTCCCATTGAATTCGGCAACAGTCTCGTTGTCATACATCTTTAGATTTTCAAACTGAGAAGCTAGCATCTGGAGTTTGGAAGCTTTTACGGTACTTGTTCCTTTATGAACATTCTGGAGAATATCACATGCTTCTTTGGCATACTCACATGTGGAGATCAGCTTGAACTGCTCTTCATCTACAGCCGAAAAAATAGCATTAGTTGCTTTAGAATTGCACAAGGCCGCATGTTCTTCAATCCGACTCCAGTCTCTTGCCAGCTTGAGGTGTTCTTTGCCATCTTTGTCAATTTCTATCGGCGGTGTCCATCCTTCAACAATAGCGATCCAGGCCTTCTCATCAATGGACTTGATGAATACACGCATCCGAGACTTCCAGTAAGTGTAGTTTGTACCAGTGAGCAGTGGAGGACGAACAACGGAGGCACCTTCTCGTGTAGCCATGATTCAAGTACTGAAATCCAAGATCACACCTTCTTTGTTAACAAAGATACACAGGTGACCTGCTCTGATACCAAATGAAGGTTCAGTACGTAGAATAAACAATAAAGCCAAAAGAACAACACAAACCAATCAGAGACACTCAAGACTTGGTAACGCGGTTCGGTGCGCACAACTACATCTGCAGGGCCACGCCCAGAAAATCAGAATACTCCACTAAAATAATCAATGAGTACAATCACTAATTATCGCGATTCTATTAGGAGGAACAACCTCCCCCTCAATACAAACCGTGATCGGTGGTCTCTACCAAGCCATGGAGTATTCTCGACAAGCTCCCCTTGCCCGCAAGCTCCCCTTGCACAACCGAGTAGATCAACTCCCTTGATCCTACGTGTGTAGCCGTCGGCCTCCTCCCGGAGTTCTTCAATCGTCCTCCTCCCGGAGTTCTTCAAAAAAACTTTCGTAAAAAGCCGTCACTTTGCCGCAAAACCGCACGCCCTCTATATCCCCTGCTTCGCCTCAATCACGGAGTAGTTAAGGTATTTCGCTTGACAGATCTCGTGCAGATTGGCAACCCACAATTTCTGGAACTACTTCGGGCAAGTAGTTCCCCATATCTCCAAGGATCCGATCAATAAAATATTGCGGGCAAGAATCTCTCTAACCGATACAACAATAAAACCAAGAGGTTGCAACTTCCAAATGTATCTTCAACAGAATATACCAGAATACCTAAACGAGATAACATGAGATCTGAAGTAATCCACCTTTGATAACCGCTGAAGTGCGCCAATCAATTCCAACCTTCTGACACAGCATGTTGTACATAATGTTGTATAATAACGTTCAACATAATATACAACATGGCCAATAAATAAGATCTTTCATACCTCGGTTGTGGATTGATACTTTCCTTCACCTTCGTCAGCAAATCTTATGCATACCCGCATAAAACCGAATATCTGGAGAAGATCTAAACAATAATGCAAGATCTGAAAACATTCATATATAGAATCTTCATTCGCACATATCTTCAACCGCACAACCATTCAGATATGAACCCATTCAGATTTTGTAACCACTATTTATGGGTAAATAACTTCCTCTTTAATGCAGAATATCCGCCAATATTTCTAGGATCACTTCGGGTAAGAAATCTCAGATTCAAGGAACCACCGAATCTATTTCGGGTAAAATGATTAAAACAAATCTCATGTGGATATTTTGCCCATAGAAAAAGGATCTATTTCTGGTGAATAAAACCAATAAATCTCAGCAAATATTTCCTCCCATCAATTTAGGAACTAACCAGATTCCCAAATATTCTCAACAAACCTCCATCAATTAAGGAACTAATTCGGGTAAGAATGAGTATAAAAATCTCACCAATATCTGGAATCAATCAAATCAGGAACCTCCGATATTTTAGGCTACAAATCAGATCTGAGATCACCACGACAGATTTGAAGACCAAAGCAGCGTTTCTGTATACGAACAATTATTCCAGATCCCGAATGTTGAACATAATGTCGTTCAACATAATGTTCAACATTTTGCTCAAACTGCTCAAAAACAATCCAGATTCCACAAACTGAGCTCTCCAGATATAGTGCCACTAATGCCAACAAATATCAGCAGAAATTCAACCCTAACATATGGTACAAATAAACACATACTCCAGAACAGTTTTTATAGTGAAAGGTGATTAGCAGTTACAATGATGTTTGCCCGAAGACAAATGAACTAAAGTCCTCAGAATTAATGACTGTTACGCCTATTTGGCCGGGGCCCGAAAGACATGAGCCCAGGAACCCGACCGCCGGTCAAGAGCCCATCTGCGCACTCCGGCCCGCTCGATAAAGCCCAATGGGAGACTCCCCCGAATGTCGATCCGACCCGGCCCCGATGACACGCTGGTCACTCGCCCACTTCTACGATAACCGCTCCCCCGATCCCGTTACCACTGAATGGCAGTTACGGGGGGTGCTGGCATGGCGGAGGGAGCGGCGACGGGGGGGCGGATTGAGGGGGCACGATTGAGGGCGGTCGAGCGACGTGGGCCAGGGGCAATCACGCTGGGGGCTCTATAAAAGGGCTAGGAAGACGACGAAACAAAGGACCGCATCTCAGGTATCTAAAACCTAAGGTACTCCATCAACGACCTAGTTCCCCCATTCCATTTCCTTCCTCCCCCGCTCGCGCCGTGAGACGCCGTTCCGATCTCCTCACGAGTCGAACCGTCTCCGCCGGGCCTCCTCTTTCAGATCTCTGTCTGACTTAGGCATCGGAGGGGATTTGGCCGGAACCAAGGTCCGGCCCCCTGACGAGCGTTCTCGTCTACGCAGGAGGACAGCTGATCAACGGGCCGAGGCTTCCCCTCGCCCCTCGCCGACCACACACCCAGCTGGACGAGTGAGGCTTCCCCTCATCGTCCGACCGCCGAGGCCGAGCACATCCTACCGAGGCCGAGCGTCCCAACCAGGGCCGAGGCTTCCCCTCGCCCCTCGCCGACCACGCATCTGGTCGGACGACTGAGGCTACCCCTCGTCGTTCTTCCTCCGAGGCCGTGCTCGTCCGTCCGAGGCCGAGCGTCTCAACAAGGGCCGAGGCTACCCCTCGCCCCATCTGCACCGTCTAGAAACCCCCGAGGGACCCAAGCGGGCCCCTTGACCACGTTGACCGGGTTGTCCATGGTCAACGCTTTGTAGTGAGAAAACACTCTGAAACATCTGGCGCCGTCTGTGGGAACGAACGGTCCCACGAAGAAACAAACCACACCTGCGATGACGCGTCTCCGCCCGTCTCGACGAAAGGAGAGCAAGGCTTTGACGCGAAGCGACAGGGCCCGCCATCGTTGGCAAGAGTGGGCCCAGGCCCATCGCGAGGAGGATCATGAGGGGAGGACCGGGGGACCCTCACTGTCCCTACCGGTCGTAAGACCGAGCACGTCTGTAACGGCACGCAGCTCGGACGTAGCCCTGGTGGTGTCGGTAATCATAGACACAACCATGGTACGACGACTGCTCGTCGACACTGGTAGCTCCTGTGACGTCCTCTTCATATCAACCCTGGAAAAGATGGGACGGCGGAGGGAGGACTTGCGACCTCGTTCAGGTCCCGTGGTAGGATTCACAGGTCATTCCGCCCCCATCATCGGGACAATCCATCTCCCGGTGACGCTCGGAGGCCCACCGGACTCGGTGACCCTGGCGGTGGAGTTCATCGTACTAGGGATCGGATCGGAGTACAATGGGATCATCGGCCGACCCCTTCTCAACGCCATCGGCGCGGTGGTCTCGACCCTCCATCAGACTATCAAGTTCCGAACGCCCGGGGGGATGGGTCAAGTCGAAGGCGACGCGGGAAGACCGAGTGCCTGCTATCAACTGGCGGAGGGGAGTCCTGAAGATCGTCTGGCCGACCGGATGGCCGCGCTCGACCTAAGGGACGGGCCGAGGCCCACCCCGGCGGAGGAACAGGAGCAGATCCCGGTCACGGACGTTGAGGGCCGGTTCGTCTCGATCGGGAGAGGGCTAAGCCATGACCTGAGGGATCAACTGGTCGAGTGCCTGGAGGCGAACCTAGACATCTTTGCTTGGTCACCGGAGGACATGCCCGGCGTAGACCCCCAGGTGATCGTCCACCAGATCAACGCCGACCCCAACTTCAAGCCGGTCAGGCAGAAGAAGCGGAACCTGGGCGGCGAGAAGATGAAGGCGGCCTCCGAGGAGGTGGAGAGTCTCCTGGACGCCGGCTTCATACGAGAGGTCTGGTACCCGGAATGGCTGTCGAACGTAGTGATGGTCAGGAAGCCCAACGGGAAGTGGCGAATGTGCGTGGACTTCAGTGACCTCAACAAGGCTTGTCCCAAGGACAGCTACCCTCTGCCGCGCATCGACCACTTGGTGGACAACGCTTCGGGATACGAGATGCTCAGCTTCATGGACGCCTACTCAGGGTACAATCAAGTCCAGATGGACCCCCGGGACGAAGAAATGACAGCCTTCACGACGGACAGGGGAACTTACTGTTACAAGAAGATGCCCTTTGGCTTAAAGAACGCATGGGCCACCTACCAGAGAATGGTCAATAAGGTTTTTAGCTCCCAGATCGGGAGGAACCTGGAAGTCTACGTCGACGACATGCTTGTCAAGTCGAGGCGACCGGAAGACCACATCGCCGACCTTCGGGAGACCTTCGAGCGGTTGCGGCGACACCACATTCGACTCAACCCCGCGAAGTGCACATTTGGGGTAAGATCTGGCAAGTTCCTAGGATTTATGATAACTAACCGTGGCATTGAAGCTAATCCTGACAAGATCGAGGCGCTCATCAACATGCGTGAGCCGACGACGATCAAAGAGCTGCAGAGGCTGAACGGGCGCATCGCAGCCCTGGGGCGATTCCTTTCCAAATCAGCGGAAGATCGCTCCCCTTCTTCAAGGTCCTGAGGAAAGCGATCGCGAAACCTTCAGACAGTGGGAAGGCGATATTATGGGACGAAGACTGTACCCGCGCGTTCGCGGATATCAAAGAATACCTCCGCCGCCCGCCTCTCCTGTCCAAGCCACGGGAAGGGGAGTCACTCAGCCTCTACCTGGCGTGCGCAGAGGAAGCGGTGAGTTCGGTGCTGATCCAGGAAGACGGCGGGGTGCAGTGGCCGGTGTACTACACGAGCCGGATCTTGAAGGGGGCAGAGGTGCGGTACTCGCCCATGGAGAAACTGGCGTACGCCCTCGTTCTTTCAGCGCGAAGGCTCCGACCCTATTTCCAAGCCCACACCATCCTGATCCTGACCGACTCAAAACTGGAGCAGAACCTCAAAAGATTCGATCGAATGGGGAGGATGCTAAACTGGGGGGTGGAGTTGAGCGAGTTCGACCTCCGATTCAAGCCACGCACGGCCATAAAAGGGCAGGCCCTGGCCGACTTCATCGCTGAGTGCACAACACAAGGAAATGGCCCCCGGAGGAAGAAGGCTCAGCAATGGTAATTTCCCGACCCTTGTCCTTTCTTTCGGCTGACCACCTCCAGCCAGGAGTCCCAGGAGCGTGGATCGTCCATGTGGACGGATCGGCCACTCAGACGGGAGGCGGGGCGGGGATTGCGATCCGATCTCCGGAAGGGAACATTGTGGAATACGCGTTGCGGTTCGAGTTCCCCGCCACCAACAACGTGGCGGAATACGAAGTGGTGATCAACGGCCTAAGGCTGGCCCTGGAGCTCGAGGCCGAGTTCATTCGCCTCCTCAGCGACTCGAAGCTCATCGTCAACCAACTCCTGTGGAGTTACGAGGCGCGGGAGGAGGCGATGCAGAGATATCTCGCTGTCGCCAGAGCCGCGTTGTCCAGGTTCAAAACCGTGGAAGTCTTGCACCTACCACGATCGGAGAACGCGCGGGCCGACGCGTTGTCGAAACTGGCCTCGTCCTCGCCAAAGGAGCTGGGCCGCACCATCTACGTGGAAAATCTACGATCCCCCAGCACGGAAGAGCAGGAGATGATGGCAATCGACCAAGAACCCACCTGGATGGACCCGATCATACGGTACCTCACTCATGGGGAGGTGCCGACAGATTGGGACGAACGCCGAACCCTGGAGAGGAAGGCGCTCCGATACGTAATCCATGAGGGGACGCTATACCGGAGACGCTGGACCAAGACGGATGTCCTCCCATACTTGAAGTGCATCGGGCCGCAGGAAGCTGACTACGTCCTACGGGAGGTTCACGAAGGGATCTGCGGGAACCACCACGGGGGCAAGATAGTCGCGCAGAAGATCTTGAGGCAGGGATACTACTGGCCGACCCTGGCCCAAGACGCAACAAGCTACGTCCAAAAATGCCAAGAATGCCAGAGGTATGCCCACCACACCTCGACTCCCCCGTCAGAGCTCATCCCCATCGTGAGCCCCGTCCTCTTTGCGAAATGGGGGCTCGACATCCTCGGACCGTTTAAACCGGGCCGAGGGCAGCGAAAGTATCTGATTGTGGCGGTGGACTACTTCACCAAATGGATCGAGGCCGAACCGTTGGCAACCATCACGTGGAAGAAGGCGAAAAGCTTCGTGTGGAATTCCATCATCTCCAGATTTGGAGTGCCACGGTCCATCGTCACTGACAACGGGAAGCAGTTCGACTCCGCAGGGTTCAAGGATTTTTGCGAGGAGTGGGGAATCAAGCTTCTCTTCGCCTCTGTAGCGCACCCCCAGACCAACGGAATGGCGGAAGCGGCCAACAAATGCATCATAGAGCCCCTCCGAAAGAAAGTGAAAGACGCCGAAGGGAACTGGCCAGAGGAGCTCCCCGGGATACTCTGGTCATACCGGACGACCCACAAGGAGGCCACTGGCGAGACCCCGTTCATGCTCACCTACGGGGCCGAGGCGGTGGTGCCGGTTGAATTGGGCGAAGAATCTCTCCGCCTCAAATACTTCGACGAAGACAGGAATTCGCAGGGTCTGGGGCTCAGTCTGGAGCTCCTCGACGAGCGACGGGAGCAAGCACTGGCCACCATCATCCGCCAGAAGCAGAAGGTGGCCCGATACTACAATGCTCGGGTCCGAGGAAGAAGCTTCCACCTTGGAGACCTGGTCCTCCGGAAGGCGGGCTTCAACCCCGATACCGCTCGCAAAGGGAAGCTCGCGGCTAGATGGGAGGGGCCCTACAAAGTCGTCGAGGTCCTCGGACCCGCGGCCTACCGACTAGCCAATATGGAGGGGAGGATTCTCACTCACACCTGGAATGCGGAACATTTACGCAAGTACTTTCAATAGATGTATCGTTTACTATGAAATAAATCTATTTTAAATTCATTCCTTTCCAGATAAAGCAAAAAGATATACAGAGAGAGGCAGGAAGAGGCCGAGGGGCATTCCCCTCCCTCATTCTTCTCCGGGGGCACCGGTGGAGCCACAGGCTGGCGGTCCACTGGGATCTTCCCCCACACTCCGTTTGACGTCAGGGTACATCCGGAGAGCCCCGAAGTTGACCCCCGAGAGCGGGAACTTCAGTTGGATCTCGGACTGACACCGGGCGAAGCCCTTCTCGAACGCCTCCGACAAGGCGGTCTCCACGAAGGAGGTGGCATACTCCGCCACGGCATCCTCAGCGATCCGGGCCGGATCCACCTCCTCAAGCCCACGCATCCGGGCCTCTAAGGTCTCGATCTGGCGTTGGTGCTCCGCCTTCTCCTTCTCGATCTCCTGGGATCTCTCGCCAAGTTGAGCCAGGAGGACCCTCGCCTGCTCCTCTGCCGCTTCCAGACGATCGGAGAGCTCCAAGGTTTCGGAGGCAACAGCGGGGACGGGGGTCTGCTCGGCTCCCCCAGACACGTCGACGCCTCTCAAGACCTCGGCAACCCGCGCCTCGGCCTCCGACTTTGCAGTCAGAGCCAAGGCCCTCTCCCGGTCCGCCTCCTCCAGGGCAGAGGACAGCTCAGTTATGCGGGACTGCAAGGACTGGACCCGCGCCTCCTCTAACTGACCTGCCTCCCCCTCCTCGCCGGGGGTCTCAGGGCCTCGCCCGGCATCGGATTTGGCTTTGGGAAGCGCCACGAATTGACGCCTCATTGAGAGACCGACCGAGGACAACTGCACCAAGGCAACGAAGGTAAGACAGCGAAAGCGGCTGGAGGAAGGGAGGACGGGCAGAGACACTCTACCTGTTGGCCAGCCTGAATCACGAAGGTGGCCAAACAGTCACCCCTGACTCCGTCCAACACAACCTGATCGGGAGGGAGACAACTGTTCTCGGCCACTCGAGCGGCGGCTCCACGGCTCGAAAACACCGACTCCTTCTCCCCCACAGGGAAGCGTGGACGAAGAAGGCCCTCCCCCGACGAAGGGAACTCGCCAGGAGTGGAGCGGAACGCGCCAAGATACCGATCGTAGGCATCAGGGAGAGAGCCGTCCGGGAGAGGTGAAGGGCCGACCCACGGCCATGCAACCTCAACAGGGGCAGGTTGAGGTTGATCAGCAGTCCGTAGGACATCAACCCCCTCAACCCCCTCACGGATCCTCTTGGAAGACCCCAGCAAGGGGAGAGAGGGGGACGGCGCCTTCTTCCTTTTGGAGCCTCCTGTCGCGGCCACGACCCGCTGCTTCTTCCGGACCTCCAGCACATGATCCCTTCGGCGCAGATCCGGATCGGGGACCTGCACGTGAGTGCTGGCGGGAGAAGGACCGAGGGGAAATCCACCTGCACTCAAAGGAGAAATGAGAGACCAAGCAGAGCCCAGGCAACCTCGAATGGCGAATACTCGAAAAAGCTTACCCAGGGGCCACACCGTCTTACGCAAGTTATGATCACTAAGAAGGACGTCAATCGAGCGCTCCCTCGCAGGAATCGCCAGCATGTCCTTCGCCATCTGCTGCTCGGTGACCGTCGGCTCACCCAGATCGAGGATGACTGCACCGGCCGCCTCCCACCGAACCGGGAAGGGTACACTCGACGGGAACGTGACAAACACGTATTCCCCCTTCCAGCGTTTCAAGGAGCTCGGCAACCCCAACACCAGGGTCATCTTCGGGCGGGAGCTGATATAAATCCACGCCCCTGATTGGTGGTGGCTCAGGCGGTAGAACTGGGCAAAGAGACGAAGAGAGGGCGCCACTCCCCTCAGCATGCAGACAACAATGAACCCGACGAGGAGCCCGACGGCGTTGGGGCAGAATTGACACAGGCACACGTTGTGGGCCTGAAGGAATTCGACGACAAAAGGATGGAGCGGGAAACGAAGCCCGAAGCGGAAATACTTCTCGTATACTCCGACCTCGTTGGAGCCAGGAAGGCAGACCCGCTCGTCAGCTTCAGGGGCACGAGCCGAGTAAGGCGGAAGCAGGTAGGCGGAGCGCAGACTCCCGATGGCGGTGGCACAGATCGACGAAGGCCACGACAAGACCTCTGTGGGCACCCCAGAAAGATCACCCCCGTGCCGACGAATCGCCGAAGGAGGGCTACCCGCCAGAGCGGCGTCGCGCTCCGGACGACCCGAACCCGTGGCAGAGGAAGACGACATGAGGCAGAGCAGAGGAAGAATAGGGATCAGCGCAAAGAAGAAGACGACGAGATGGCGGCTCACGAACCCCTCGGTTTCTCAACTTAAGACGACCCCGCGAGCGGTGGGGATAAGCTTGCCGTTACACGTGGCAGCATCAGAGGACCGACGGCGCTTCGGAGCCCGTGCCTTAAAAGTATCGAACGGGCCAACTCATGATGACGACTAATAAATGAGTCGGCATCGACTGGCGAGCCTGTCCAAGTCGGCGGAAGTCACATCGGCCGAGCCGAACCGACCGAAGCCGATCAACCCGACCGATGGGGGCAATTGTTACGCCTATTTGGCCGGGGCCCGAAAGACATGAGCCCAGGAACCCGACCGCCGGTCAAAAGCCCATCTGCGCACTCCGGCCCGCTCGATAAAGCCCAATGGGAGACTCCCCCGAATGTCGATCCGACCCGGCCCCGATGACACGCTGGTCACTCGCCCACTCCTGCGATAACCGCTCCCCCGATCCCGTTACCACTGAATGGCAGTTACGGGGGGTGCTGGCATGGCGGAGGGAGCGGCGACGGGGGGGGCGGATTGAGGGGGCACGATTGAGGGCGGACGAGCGACGTGGGCCAGGGGCAATCACGCTGGGGGCTCTATAAAAGGGCTAGGAAGACGACGAAACAGGGGACCGCATCTCAGGTATCTAAAACCTAAGGTACTCCATCAACGACCTAGTTCCCCCATTTCATTTCCTTCCTCCCCCGCTCGCGCCGTGAGACGCCGTTCCGATCTCCTCACGAGTCGAACCGTCTCCGCCGGGCCTCCTCTTTCAGATCTCTGTCTGACTTAGGCATCGGAGGGGATTTGGCCGGAACCAAGGTCCGGCCCCCTGACGAGCGTTCTCGTCTACGCAGGAGGACAGCTAATCAACGGGCCGAGGCTTCCCCTCGCCCCTCGCCGACCACACACCCAGCTGGACGAGTGAGGCTTCCCCTCATCGTCCGACCGCCGAGGCCGAGCACATCCTACCGAGGCCGAGCGTCTCAACCAGGGCCGAGGCTTCCCCTCGCCCCTCGCCGACCACGCATCTGGCTGGACGACTGAGGCTACCCCTCGTCGTTCTTCCTCCGAGGCCGTGCTCGTCTGTCCGAGGCCGAGCGTCTCAACAAGGGCCGAGGCTACCCCTCGCCCCATCTGCACCGACTAGAAACCCCCGAGGGACCCAAGTGGGCCCCTTGACCACGTTGACCGGGTTGTCCACGGTCAACGCTTTGTAGTGAGAAAACACTCTGAAACAATGACGATCATGTCAATACCAAATTTTTTGGTATCTTTATTTGAATCCATAGTTCAGTTTCTCCATAGCATCCCTTCATCAGAAATCCATTACATCATACTACTTCAGCATTCGTTGCAACTACTCTCATATCTTCAGAAAGATCTTCTTTCAAACAATTTTATGGGCTAAAAACACTGTTGGAAGCAACATGCAGGTTTTCTTACTGCTGCAAAGTAAGCTGGATTGAGAACACTGATTGTATGAATGTTTATCTCCTCGTTGCTTCCCACAAGAATGCAGTTTTTCATTTACAATAAGACACGTGACATGTTTTTTCATCCACCACAATGATTCATTGATTCCTGAGATAGTAGGCACACAATTATCAGCTTATCAGAACAATTACACCATTAGATTTCAGATTTACCACAGAAACAAAATAGATAGCCGCCTTAATTTTCTTGTCTTATGTGAACCAACAGGAAAGTGGGTGCTGATGTAAAAGAAAGTCGGCTACTACAGAGTTAACTAATACAGAGTAAACCAAAATAGATAGCCGACTTAATTTTCTCAGCTAAAGTCTAAGTAAATGTGTTGGGAGCTCTTGTATTCAAGCACCAACTTCAGATTGTGATCTAAATAGTTGACTCTGTAGTAATCGACTAACAGGGTTTTTAGTTAAATGTGTTGGGAGCTCTTGTATTCAAGCACCAACTTTAGATTGTGATCTAAATAGTTGACTCTGTGGTAGTCGACTAACAGGGTTTTTAGTTGACTAATCAAGGGGCGGATCAGAATATTGATTCTGTATTAGTTAACCAACAAGATTATTAGTTGCCTAATTGACTAGTCGACTAACTCCATTGCCATTGAGTGGTATATGGGTATCAGCTGACTATATATTTTTTCATATTAGTTGACTGATTGAAGTTGTTAGTCGGCCAATGGAGACATTAGTCGACTAATCTAGGGATACTGAGATAGAACTACGTCAGTTAAAACAGTTAAAACTCTAACTAACTGGAAGTTTTCCTCAACTAACACGTTAGATTTACAACGAACTCTCTTGAAGTCCATGTAAGAGTCAGCTAGTAAGGAGTCAACCTCGGGTGCCGAGGTCATCCCTGTAGAGAGTCACTGTTTAGGAGCCGGCCTCATGGGGGTCGTTCTGTTAGAGGTATGCTGCTGAAGGAGCCAACCTCGTGGAAGTCTTCCTTGGAGAATGGTGCTGCTGAAGGAGCCGACCTCATGGAGGTCGTCCTTACGGAGCATATCTGTTAGTGAGTCGACCTCGGGTGTCGAGGTCGTCCATGCAAACTAATATAGAGATCTTATCGGGCTGACCTCTGGGGCTGAGGTTAAGCAATCCCTGAGGATATAGAAGGTTTACGATGGGTCACATATGTTATGCTTAACTGGGCCCTATTGCTGGTAGGCCTCAGTCAAAGCATAATCTATAATGGCATCTCGTCTTCTGGCTCGATATCGTGACATGAATTGTAATTCAAGGTCGGTCCTGGAGAGGCGAGAAGATGAAGAACCCAAAAGATCTGAGGAGCCTGGGGACTACGACTATCCTCATATGATCAGACCAACTTGCCGTTGGAAAGAGGAACCCAAGGTAAAGGACGACGCCTATGTAAAGTCTGTTGGTTATTGTATCACCCAAGGTTAGTTTTGATGATAAGCAATAATTATGGTTGCTAATGATATTTTTGTAAAATGATTTGTGAGTGTAGGTATCCAAGTGAACATAGTCAACCAATCAAGTCAAGCTCAGTAAGAATGATATATTGGAGGCATATAGCTTGAAAAATCGGAAGAATCAAGGAACTAGAGCTTAACTTAATGATTGGGATCTCAAATATAGTGCAAGAATTTAAGACAAGTTGAAGAAGCTAAGAGGGATGCACCAAGACCCGATAGACTACTGTGATTGGTGTATTTTTCATGTAACTTGCACACACACTTAGAAAAGATTTTATCATTTAAAGAATGTTTTTGAAGTCATAAAAATATTTTTGAAATATTTTAAGATCATTTAAATTATGTATCACATTCCTTCATGAAGCAAAATTGTTGTATTAGAAGGGAGTCGACTCCCAAGGACAAAGGAGTCGACTCATAGAGCCTATGAGCTCTAGAGTTGTCTCGGTCACTGACTGATAGTCGACTCCTATATTCAGGAGAGTCATCTCCCATGGCAGTAGTCGACTCCCTGGTGTATATGGGTCGACTCTCAGGTCCCAACGATCTAATTGACTTGCCTTTTGACCACCCGTTGGGAGACTTTTTAGGGACAGTTTTGTAATCTGTCTTAACAACATTTCATTCATATATCTATTATACATTTGACAACGGTTTTTGAATTCTAGGGCTGACTAGGAGAAGATAAAGAGTGGCTGAGATTTGATCTTGGTAAATCAATAGATGAGATTGGATTTTGTGAAAATTTTAGTGGGAAAACTTAAATTTTGATGGAAAAGTGTCTTGGAAACCAAAACTTTGAAATTAGAAGTGTCTTGTGAAAAATTGTGCAGATTAAATTTGGGGGGAAGTGTCTTGAAAACCTAAACTTTGAAATTAGAAGTGCCTTGGGAAAGATTATGGAGATTACATTAAGGGAAAAGTACATTGGGAATCTAAACTTTGAAATTAAAAGTGTCTTAGGAAAGACTGTGGAGAAGCATGATCCATTAAATTAAACAATATAAAAAATTTAGTGTAAAATAATTTAGCGAAACAACTTAGCGTAAAAATACCCTGAGCTTTGTTATTCGGGCGCTTCGGCGCCCGCGTCAAGGGCGTCCACTAAATTTTTTACCGCTAATTTGTTGTTCCGCGCCGAAGACGCGGGCACCAAATTTGTTGTTCGACTCGGAATTTGTTGTTCCGCGTCGAAGGCGCCTGCGCCGAATTGTTATTCCTCGCCGGAGGTGCCCATACCGCTAAATATTTTTACGCTAATTTATTGTTTTATTAAATTTTGGCTGTGCAAATAATTTTTCGGTGAACAAAGATTTCGCAGTGGAAATCTTAAATGAACCGTGCCAGCGGGCACAGGTTATGTCTCTGTGTGTGTGTTGCTGGAGAGTTTGGCACGAAATTTTTGAACAAAACATCAAGTTTTCTAAGCATTTAAGCTCTCTTTAAGCACTCGAGTTTTCGAAGGCCTTTTGATTTTAACTCCAAAAGGCTTTTGAGCATCTTGGCCTTCTTTAATATGATTCTCTTAAGTATTAACTTGACTTTATTGAGATTACAATTAGAGTTCTCTTAGCCACACTCCACACATTCAAATCGTCATCTTTGGTGGCTATAGGAAGTCGTAATCTTCAAAAGAAAGGATTTAACCCACATAAGTGTGTTGTGGTAAGTGGGTATATACTTGGGAGTTGTATTTTGGTGGAAAAGCCTCAAGTGTTGAGGTCCTCACTTTGTGAGGCTGTGTTAAGTTGTATTGGAAACCCTTGCTAGAGACAGTGTGTGTTGTAACCCTTTAATAGAGAGTGAGTTGGTTGTAAATCCCTCAAGTTGAGACACGCTGCTCTCTTAGTGAGAGTGGTTTATTGGATGTTGGATGTAGGCCTAGAGTTGCCACCCCAGGGTATATCGTGCTTGTTTTCGTTTAACTATTGTCTTTATCCTTCACACTCTTTACTTGCATTGTGATCTATATTTCCGCTGTGTAGTTCTATACACTCTCTTGCAAGTAATTGAGCTCTGTAGATTAAGTACCTAGTGGAGTCTGCTAATTAAGTACTTAGTGGAGTAATATCCCTAGGAGACTTAGGCAACTTTGTAGAAGGTTTAATTTTAATTGAGCATTATTTTTATACAATACTATGCAACCTCTTTTCTAGTGTTATTTGTCATCTACAGGATCCCAACACTTGGTATCATAGTATAGACTGATTAGATGGCGTCAATAATGAAGAGACACGGCCAAAGCTTGATCGCTCCTCCCGTATTCGATGGTACAAACTTTCCAATTTGAAAAAGGATGGATATACATCTTGAGGCCGAGGACTTTGAGTATTGGGCATTCCTACAAGGCTCTTATGATGTTCCAACCGTTCCTTAAGTGATATGGACAAATGATCAAAAGAGGCATACTCAATGAACTTAAACGTAATACATATAATTTACGCTTATTTATGAAAATATTTTTAGTGTTATTTAGAGGCAATCGCTCCCTATGAAATTTGAGAATCTTTGAAGAAAAGTAAGGAGAACAAACTATGGAGACTTGATCAACTAAGGGCAATAATGAAGATAGCACCAACAACGAGTTGTGCTTAATGACACATTAAGATGATGATAATGATGTATATGATTCCAACTCCAATAATGAGTTTAATTTAGAAAGTGCTTATGAACATTTGCATAAAAAATATCAAAAATTAAGGAGAAAGTATAAGAATTTGTGTGATAAATATAAGGTCATGCATGATGATCATGACAAGCTTAAGATTAAGTATAATATTCTATTACATGATCATGATTATCTAAAGAATGAGCATGCTATTTATGTTTCTAGTTTAAATGATAGAATAGATATGCTTGCTAGGGAAGTTTGCACGAGTAAGCTTAAGCATGAAGAATTGGTTCTTAAACTTGACGAGTTTAAGAAAAATCCTAGTGCAAAAGCCACTCCCTAATGCAAGCATGTTGTAGTTACACAAAATGTGTTGAAGAATGCTCATAATAATAAAAATGCTCATCATATGGATGCTAATATTAGAAATAATCATACTTTTATATATGGAAAGTATATTAAGAAGGAAAGATTTTATGATTACAAGGGTAGACCCAATGCTTACACTAAGCACATGGAGAAACCTCACTTTGTGCACTATGCTAGGAAATATGTTAGTAATCATGATGATATCATTTGTGTGTCAAAACATTTGACCTTGCATGATAGAAATGTTTATATTCATAATGTTATTAGAAATATGCATGATCATCGTGATTCTTCTCACATGCATATGAAATCAAGTCCAAATCGGATTTGGGTTACTAATGGATGATTTGATTTGAATCCATGTTTCTAAGGTATCCATGTTATTCACGATTATTCAGTTGATACCTAGAGTAAAATAGTAGAAATATGTAGTTGTCTAAAATTAAGTGATTAGACTTCATGTATTAATTATATTTTGTTCTTTGTTGGTAGGTGTCGACTACTGCACTTATAGGAGTCGACTACTATATGATAGTGGTTGTATCTGTTGTATTCTATATTGAGGAGTCAACTAATGCAAGACTAGGAGTCGACTACTGATAAGAGTTTCTGACAGTAACATTAGTTTCATTCAATTTTGCATATATGACTATTTTATAATTTTAGTGAGTTTATTCTTTAGTGAAGGTTGAGCTAATTATTATAGGCTCAACTTTTGTGGGTATCAAAATGCTTAAAATTCTTTATTTTAGGCATTTAAAAAAAGAAAGTTACGCTCTTTTTTCTCTCTCAAAATAAAATAAGAAGACAAGGGTAACATTGGTGGTGAATGTGAGTTTGGTTTTTTTTGGTGATTTCAATCCCGATTTGAAGCAACGTAATTGCTTCTCTCAATTCTGTTCCGCTGCGAAGTAGAAGAAGGTGATATGTTCATCTCCATTGATTATTCTATAGGAGCCAACCTCGTGAGGGTCGTCCTGTTAGAGCTATGTTGCTGAAGCATCCGACCTCATGGATGTCGGCCATGTAGAGCTGTGCCGCGGATGTCGTCCATATAGGAGCCAACCTTGTGGATGTCGTCCTTATGAAACATAGCTGTTAGGGAGTCGACCTCGGGTGTCGAGGTCGTCCCTACAGACTACTGTCGGCATCTGGTCGGTCTGACCTCTCAGGCTAAAGTTAAGAATCTCCGAGGATGTGGACTGTTCGCGATGGGTCCCATCTGTTATACTCAATCGGGCCCCAATATTAGTGGGCCCCAGTCAAAGTATCAACTGCAATCCTCAACAAATACTCAACAAACATGCCATTCGTAACCAACTTTTGCCACGATCTTTCTTTCAGAATTTTTTAGAAAAATTAGTTGAAGATGGCAGTTATAAAAAAATTTAAGAGATATCAATTGTCTTAGCACTTGGAAATTGTATAAATACCTCAGGTCCACGTAAGAGACGTGTGTGAATAAAACTAATGAAATTTCTTTCCTCTATTTTGCATCTTTTCTCTTGTTACTTTTCAATTTGTTGTGCCCAGCTTTTCAATATATTGGATTCCAATTCACTTGAGTTGGTTCTCTTTTTGAGCTAATTTTTCAAAAAATAACGTGAGTCTTGATGTCAATTTGAGCAAATGGCTCCACAACTGAGGAATCATAGTTGAGGCCCTCAACAATTTGTATCCGAGCAAGACACAAGCCATGTGAAGAGTGAAGCAGGTGGTGTAGCTATCTTGGAAGACTCTTTGGAAGCTCAGATGGTGTGAATGGAATCTTTAATTGGATTACAGATCAGTCTTAACCAACAAGTCCAATTAAATCTTGAAAAAATGACGTCGGATCATGCAAGAATGGTTGCCGAACAAATATCAGCACAAACAGAAACAAGAAACCATTTGTCGATATTGAAAACACAGCTGTAAACTATGATGAGTAAATTTGATTGGGGGAGATCATCCAGTAGAAATGCGGAAAGAAATATGGAGAGAAAGAGGAGGTTCCAGATAATAACGATAGAGATTCTCTCATTCCAGGAGAAGTAGAGTAAAAAAATAGAATAAGTGAATCTTACTAAAGGGAGTAAAATTAAAGAAACTGAACAACAAGAAGATGCTGAAGGTGATGAAGATGAGAGCTATGATGAAAAGACAAAGGGTCTCAAAGCAAGTGCATGAGTTTGACAAAATTTCTGAAGGTACCGCATTCTTTGATGTCCTATGAGTCTTTCAAGACTCCAATTTTTTCCAGTCTGATTCTAAGTTGAAGATGGGATCTGAATACATTTGGGATATAAACAAGAAACAGTCACATGAACAACTTTAGGCTCCAAAAAATGAGGCAAGAAGTTCTTCCCACTCTCAAAATTTTTTGTTTTCTACTGCCTTATTTTTGAGATGACGTAGAAAAGAAGAGCATAAATGGAAGAAAACTCATGTTATGGCTAAACACAGTCTGTAAGGAAGAAAGAAAGGAAGAAAAAAGAAGGGATGTATGAATCAAATTAAACTAAAGACACACAGAACAATCATTTATCCAATCTCAGGTAACCGTGCAATACATCATATTTTTATCAAGAAATTTTTTTCTAGTTGGAAGTGGTTTCATTCAGTTTAAGTTTCACAGGAAGAAGTCAAAACTGAAGTTGATTAATGACCTCGGGTGGAATTAATTGTTGATGCTAGAGGGTCCAAACTTGGAGTTATAAATGGAAGAAATTGGTTGATAAGAGGCATAGTTGGAGGAGACTGGGGGGTTTTAAACAAGTTGAAAGGTGACAATGAATTTCAGGGAAACAAACGTTCAATCTTAATCAAGTTTCAATAATGGCCCATGGTAGTTTTTGATGAGAACTTCAGTAGCATTGCCAAAATAATGATCAATGTTCATTGGGCATACCAAAATTGGATCAATTCAGAAAACTCAAGACAGGAAGGGTAGGAGTTTAAATTGACAAACTAATATTCTTAATCAAGTTGAACCTACTTAGGGCTAATCATCATGTTATTGATGAGAATGTCTGCCATTTCTTTTCTTCAACTCATATCCTGGATAGAATGTTTTCTGAAGAACTATTCAGTTTTGATCCTGGAGGAGAGTTGAGCACGCCAGTAGGTTCAAGATTTGATTTGGCCAAGATTTATGAGATCTCTATAGTGCACTATCAGTTTTCAGGGAATAATGCTTGCATTTGTGTTGATAGTATCTCACACACACTCACACACACACACACACACACAGAGCTCATTATCAAGAATTTATCTTGATCACACAAATGTCAAAGAACTCAGTCATTTATCCATTGGAACAAAGAGAATTTTGATTACAAATGTTGATTCTAGGAGTCTCCATTCAGGAATTAAGAAAAGCTTTGAGGTTAAGAAGGCTCAAGGAAGGTTGATGATTAGAAGCATTTTGGGAAGGAATTGACATTAGAAGCATTTTGGGAAATTTTCAGGACTTTCAGAAATTCCAAAAAGTTTACGAGTTTTAAGACAGATGATCCAAGGCAAAGTTCACCGTTGAAAATTGGAATGGGTTAATCATCTATTCCAAGAACATGCAGGCACGAACAGAGGTTTTGATCACAATCCCCATTTTGATTGGCTTAACTACAATTCAAGTTAGAACAACTTAGGCAGTTGAGGAGAAGGCTGTCGAGCGTCAAGTTCCTTCCATGGGTCATATACCCCTTTATGGAAGTCTGGTTACATGTGAAGTTTACAAAGAACATGATGAGAATGGTCAAGTTGGATTGTTGTGTTGTGCCCAGAACGTTCATGACACAATTCAAAGTTTTGACATCGATTCCGAGGGGCCAAAACATTCCTACCATTTAACCAAGCCCCAGTTGTCATGGGCAAATATGAAATTAGTAGAGAATCTGCTAAATTTCTTCCATCTGAGTTTTTTCTAGCTAAGTTTTTGACAAGAGCCGGCCGTGTTATAAATAGCATCATGATATAGTTATTTTTTTCCATTTGGGCAACATTCTTGCGATATCGGATCTGGACATACCTCAAGATACTAAAAATTTGTGTAATGATATGACCAGCTTTTGTACTCCACTGGGAAGTAGTTTTTCAAGGCAAACTATGACAAGCAGTCAAGGAATACTAATTACTCATTTATCAAGGGGGAATGGTAGAAGGAGAAAGCTTAAATGGTCTAAATTTGAACTCCATGTTTGTGAGAATTATTGGGAGCTTCTGAAATGTTTCCATGTATTTGACCTTGAGGCAAGGTCGAATTTAGAGGGGGTAATGTTGGGAGCTCTTGCATTCAAACATCAATTTGAGATTGTGTTCTAAATAGTCAGACTCTATATTAGTTGACTAATCTAGAGACAGGCCGGAATATTGATTCTATATTAGTCGATCGATCAACATGAGATTATTTGTCGACTAATTGAAGGACTAGTCGACTAACAGCATTGCCGTTGAGTGCTATCCAGCTGAGTATTATTTTTTCTATTAGTTGAATGATTGAAGTTGTTAGGTGACTAATGAAGGCATTAGTCAAAGAAAACAGGGTCACTGAGTTAGAACTGCGTTGGTTAAAACTCCAACTAACTGGAAGTTTTCCTTAACATACATCTGGGGGTTTCAACCAATTCCAACAGCTAACGAATTAAGGGTTTCAACTTCTTCATCCTCGACAAACACTCAACAAACATGCAGATTCTTAACCAACTTTCGCCAAGATCTTCCTTCTAGAATTTTCCAAAAAAGTTAGTTGAAGAAGACGGCAGTTGTTATAACAACTTTTAGGAGATGCCAATTGTCTTAGCACTTGAAATTTTATAAATACCCCAGGTCCATGTAAGAAAAGTGTGTGAAGAAAATTAATGAAATTTCTTTCCTCTGTTTTGCACCTTTTCTCTTGTTATTTTTCAGTTTATGTGCCCAACTTTCTTTTCAATCTGTTGGGTTTCAATTCACTTGAGTTGGTTCTCCTTTGAGTTAATTTTCTAAAGAATCACTTAATTCTTGAGGTCAATCTGAGTCATCTGACCAAATGGCTCCACAAGGAATCATAAATGAGGACCTTAACAAAAAAGTGGGTAGCTATCTCAAAACTTAAATTGAGCCAAATATACAATTGAATCATAATATTAGAAACTCTACATCTCTAAGGGAGGGGGGAGAACATTTTTATCCTTTGAATAAAGGATGTACTGTTGTCTTTGAACCTAGTACTTCCCATTTTCCAACTCAAGCCCTTTACCATTGAGTCAAGCCTCAATAATTGAGAGAAAAGAACATCAACGGGACAATTAGAGTTTGAGAAACCATATCTTGATACAATATGAATGCTATTCAAGAAACCATAATGTTGAAACCTTTGTTTAAATAATGAGAATAATAGGTATCATTGACATATGATGCTAAACTCATATGCAGCTTTCAAAACTCCAACCTCTTCTATTATTTGAAGGATTGGAACTATTTATTTTGATCTGCATATTCTAAAACCCAAAAACACCAAATATTGGGCAAACCCAAGAAGTTTTACCTAATCATCTACCCGTCACAAAAGTTCTATTCATGAATAACTGTTCAATTTATGACGGGTGAATGAACGTGTAAAACATATTAGGTTCACCCGATACTTGGATTTTGAGTTTTTAGAATACATAGATCAAAATGAACGGTTTCGATCCTCCCAAAAATATCGGTGGTAGAGTTTTAGATACATATATGTGGTTTAACCTCGTATGTCATATGATATACATTATTCTCACATACAATTTACAGTTGAAACCTTTGAGCCAATCCAAATATACAACTGTATAATGTTGGAACCTTTGTACTTGTAATATGAAGGTAACTCTAGAAAGAAATAAACATATAGCCTACGAAAAGAAATATCCTTAGAGCTAAGGAACTCTATTAAAACATAAACTCTCTAAAATAGAAACTCTTATGTAAACCCAAAATTAAAATTCTAATTACAATCATAATCATTAACATCCCTTAAACTCAAGTTAGATCAACCCGAGTTAGGAAAGTAAGGTCATGATTTAAGTCTGGTGCTAAAGAAAAAATGTTGGTGATTGTTGTGATTAGCATTTTAAACACAGGATAAAAAAGCAAAGCAGTCATCTTTGATACAATAATTATGGCATGCATTCATGGTGACCATTTTCTTCATCAATACCTGAACTGACTGTTGGGCTTTTGCATTCATTGCTCGTCATCAATGCTGACCGTTACTACAATAAAGGCATCAATGCTGATAATAAAGCAACTTTATTACATCAGACGTTACCATGCAATGGCTTGCCAATAAGAAGTCTTTGGGGGCGTTGGGAGAAGGGAGGATAATCGGAATTCTAAGCACAATCCAAATGACTACATCTTCAACCCCACAAGCGGAAAGCCACAACGACCTCCGACAAAGGTCAGGTACTCTTTAAACAGGATATGACTTCCTCCAACCTAACTTCACTTTTTTACATTCCTTCTATAGCTCGACGTGTAAGCTATCGGTGTGTCTCTCTAACAGATCAACCATAAATTACCTCGAGCCTCATTTGAGTCACATGCTGACTTAATGATTGGAAGGGATTAGGTCAGACCTCAGATAAGACTCTCTAACGATCCATTGTGTTGTAGGAAGATGAAGACAAACTAGAGAATAGCTCGGGTTTGGCAGATACAACTCGGACCTGATTAGAACATCGTGGAGTTAGCTTGGACCGGCAGGAAGAGATCAAATTTGACTCTAACAGCTTAGATCAATATCTAGTCGCCTCGGGATCAGCTCACCAAATCGGCTGTCAGTTGCACACTCCTGCTACTGCAACCAAAGGACCATCCAATAAATTCAAATTGGCAAATTTACTCTGAAACAATTGGCGCCATATGTGGAAAGCGAGTCGACATCCATATCTTCAACTACACCAATGATGACTCGACCCATCAACCAAGGACCTTAAAGGACAATAACCACAGAGGAATTATTGGCAAGACGAGCTCTCAGAGATACTCTGGTCGTACATGATGACCTATAAAAGCTATCAGGGTTACTCTGGGTTACTCTGGCCCGAATAAACTTCCAGGGATTTTCTCAACCAAAAGTTTCCTTGGAGGTATTATCAGTGTCAAACAACTCCAATCGAGTAAACAAATGCGTTGGTTTTCCATTTTGATTCCTTTGTTTCTTCAAAGAAGTAATATATCGTACTCACCTAATAGGTCCAAAAGGAATACTAACGAGAAGACCATAAATGGCTTTCCCATTTCACTTTCTTTGGAGTGTGCAAGATACGTCAGAAGAATTCACGGGTTGGTCGGCTATAGCTTGTGGGCCACACCCCTTACGGGTCGATCTAACTATGTGTCGACTGTAGGTCGAATGCGACTCCCCGCACAGCAAAACTTGAAGTTTGAATCTCAAGAATAAAAGCTATAAGCTTTGGAGATCAAATCAAGTTAATATTAGGCCAATAAAATAAATAAAATCAGTAAAGACTTTTCAGCACAAAAATTAGAACAAGGCCTGGAAGACTTTTAAATAAAATGAGAGAGCTTTGAGAACTTTTGAGCTATAATGATTTTGAATTAAATAATTTTTTATGTCTAAAACCCTCTGAAATCATAGCTGTTGAAAAATAGCACAAAATCTACTTAAAATCTGCCCAAATATCTCCTCACACGGCTATTTAATTTAAAATCAAACTTTCCTCAAAAGCTGAAAGTTGATCCAGAAGCAGGCTATTTGCCCAGATAGTATTTCTGTCCAGATAGTCGGCTACTTGTCCAGATAGTCGGATGTTTCAAAACCCAAGAGTTTTGAGTTAAATCTGACTGTAGATAGCCGGCTATATGGAACATCTGTTCCAGATAGACGGCTATTTCCTAAAGATTGAGTTTTCTGCATAAAAATGTTCTCAAAATATTTATAATTAATTATATACTAATTTAAAACATTCTAACACATTTTAAAATCATTTTGAGATATTCTAAGTGTATGTGGGCTTTATCATGAGCTTTGACAATCTAAGAACTTACACCATGCCAAAATTCTAATTCTTGACATTTGAATTTTGCGAAGTAATTCTTCAATGTCTTGGTCATTTGTTTGGGCTTCATTGATGCCCTTGAGAATGGTTTGCCACACTTGTTCCTAGCCTTCATCTTGATATGGTTTCATATGCTTTATCGCCATCATTGTGTGATCATCCATACTTTATCACTTATATTGAAAATGCATTTCTTACACACAAACTCAATGAAAGTATTAGTATCATAATATGTTGCTCATCATCAAAATAACCACGGGTGGAGACTCGATATCTAACAGTTGCAAGTGATGTAATAGTCTAAACCTAAATGATATGCAGCAATTGGTATAATAGTCTAACCTAAATAGTATGTAGTAAATGATATCGCAAAATGAAACAAGGGAGAAATAATAATGGGGAGAGGACAACTGCAATGATCTCAAAGAGTTTTCATCATCAAGCGTTCTAAGGGTCATCCATATTTTCATTCTCTGTATGTTTCAGCCAACATATTCATCAAAGACAATTTCAGTTTGAGCATGAGGCTTAATTTGAGCATGAGACTAAGTCGGGTTTAAATTCGATATCCAACCATCGTTAGGGAAGAAGCACAGGCCAACACTGAGGGCGAAGCCCAAATGTCCATCAAGTAAGAAGGGCAAAAGTCCAAGTCCAACTATAGGGCCAAGCCAACAACTCATGGCAGCAAGCCAACAACAAGGGCAGCCAACACCTCATAGCATCACCAATATCACCAAACATCACCAAAACCAACCAAACAGAGACACAAAATCCAAACAGAGTCATGGCAGTGGCTAAGAGCCCAAAAGCAAGTCATGGCAAGGGAACAAAACCCCAAACAAAGGTATGGCATGGGGTACAACTCCAATAGTCACGATAGAGGGCTAGGAGTCCACCGAAGGTCATGGCAGAGGCAAAGCCCAAGGAAAAAAGCCAAAACAACTAAAAGGTTAAATGCTGCAACTGTGTGGGGGTGGCTACGAAGGTCACCACCATGCTCAAAGCACAAACTAACATCATCGCATGGAAAATTGAAGAGTTTAGAGCCAAAAATAAAATTAAAGTGATTTACCGAAGACCGCCAGAAATTCCGAGCCATGCCGCCTTGTCGTGGCATGGCTGTAGATGCTAAACTAAGGGAAGACGCAATAACCAAAGCAAACCAAACCCTCAAACAGTAAATCCGATCACCAAAATCAACACCGAAATATTTTGGAAGAAGAAAAATTGTTTTTCACAAGCGACCCCAGAAACCAACAGCAAAACCCTTAAATAAAGAAAATAAGAGTGGTATGGTATGTGGAGCACACAAGGGCAGAGGGGGCAGAGTTGACGCAGCGAATGCCGACCTGCAGATGGGCTTACCTCTGAAGTCACGAGGGAGTGATTGAGAGAAATCGTGACCTATAGGGATGATTTGGCACCATAACATGCGAAAGGGGCAGATCTAACAATGGATAGCAGATGATATGGGCTGTCGGCTGAAATGGGGGGTTAGATATATAGAGAGAAATTGATGGCTTGTCGAGGGATTTTTTGCCGCCAAGGGTTTCGAGAGTTTTCGATGCTCGCGAACGAGACTGAGGGACTCGATGAGGAATCTTCAAGAGGAAGAAAGAGATATCTGGTAAGTGGGGAAAAACTTGGGCCGTGGGGTTTAAAGGAAAAGAAAAAGGAAAGCGAGAAATAATAGTGAGCTGGGCCTCGGACAGAAGAAAAAGAAAAAGAAAATAGTGAAAAGAAGGAAAATGATTAGATAAATATGTGTGCGTGTGTGTTACTTCTCAAAAAGTAGGGGCCATTACAGTCTATGATCATACTATGTCTTCTACTGTTCAACTAACCTTCAAGCCATCCGATCTTGTTCTCCAATTCTAACCAGGACAATAATTAAAAGTATAAAATCTTTAAATTTATAAAGAATAATCAGAAGCAAAGTTGCATTAGAATGTATTAAAGTGACTTATTAAGTGAACTCTGTATATATATATGTATTTAATGTAGAAAAGTTGCCACCTGATCCAATAGATCAGGTGGCAAGACACAAAAACGGTGGAGAGTACAAGCCCCCACATGGGCTTGTATTCGTTGGGGTCTACCCCTTTATGTCTTGCACCTGATCCTTTGGATCAGGTGCCACCTACTCTACATAATCCCTATATATATACAAGAAAAGTATGTGTCATGCCAATAAAGCTAAGAGATCATTTCAAAGTTTAGGAAGACAGTAAAAAAGATCATAGAAAAACAGCCTTCCACAGTTATACTCACACTATGTTTTTCATCAAACTAATATATACAAGTGACTAATTAAGTGAACTCTGTTTATATATACAAGAAAAGTATGCTTCATGCCAAAGACAAGAGATCGTTAAAGTGACTAATTAAGGGAAATATGTATGTATATATGTATGTATGTATATGTATGTGTGTGTGTTCACACACACACACACACAAAAGACAAGTATGCTTCATGCCAAAGCTAAGAGATCATTTCAGGTTTTCGGAAGATGGTAAAAAAGTTCCATGGCATTGGCCATGTAGAAAACGGCCTTCCACGGTTATACTCACACTATGCCTTTCATCAAACTAATATATTATATTAAAGAGACTAATTAAGTGAACTGTGTGTGTGTGTCTATATAGACACACACACACACACACACACACAACACACACACACACACACACACACACACACACAAGAAATGTATGCTTCATGCCAAAGCTAAGAGATCATTTCAAGGTTTCGGAAGACAGTAAAAAAGATCCATGGCATTGGCCATATAGAAAAACGGCCTTCCACAGTAAGGGGTATTTTAGATTAACAGACATTCCCCAAAGAGTTAGTTGCCAGTATATCAAAATTTATAGGAAGTGCTTCATCTAGTCCACATGGATGACTTTTGCATTTAAGAGAAAATTTTCAGAAATAACTGGGGAAAAGATATAACTAATTTACTTACTGAAATCATATCAAGGCATATTTATGAAAATAACCTGTGCAATAATGCGATTGCCAGCTAAAAGTTTGGATTCACGACTTGACACAGCAGTGATACCACGATAAACACAGTCAAAGTGAACCTACAAAATCATTAGTTTGTAAATATAAGTGGCTTGTAATTCTTTGCATATATGACCCAAATCATAATGCAAGAAGAAGCTATATAAATTGATTCTAGACTAACCAGTGCTGTTGAACCTTTTTCGGCTATAGGGCCCTTCCCCACAATAAGATCATAATACTTTAATCCATCAGCTGTTTCAAATGCTAGAGATTTCAGTTTAACAGAAAACCAGTATGAGAAGGGAAGAGATTCTATTTGATTGTTAAGACTGGAGTTATATAATCAAGAGGGAGCTTGCATTTGAGGACGCATATGATGCATCCTGCTTCTGCCTGGATAGAGCTTCTGATACCCAACTTTTAAGCCCACTTAAACCATGTCATATGGATATTTCAAAAGAATAGTAGAAAACGGGAGGAGAAGAAAGACATGACAAGGATAAGGAAACACACTAACATCACTCTTGAAAACATTAACGACATGTATCTAGATGGCCATTAATCTGACAAAGAATCACAATTTTTCTTTTTAAATATATTTTACAAGTTTTCTAGTTTTATATGCACTTAATCTCTTAAATTGCTTAAATGAGTTTAAGTTCATCCATGTCATGAGTGGTGTTTTCCTTCTTTATACATGTGCAGCCTATATAAATTAGTGTTACGGCATGCCCATCTTGTGAGGTCTCAGTGGTGATCAACACATTTATATGATATTCCATTAAGTAAAAAAAATTAGTGGTGCTAACACAAATCATGGCGTTTGTCTTGACTAGGATTGAGCTTGATCAAATTTAAAGTCCATCGGGTGGAAAAGATAAAAAATTTAAAAATCATAAATTAAGCTTCAAGAAGACCAAAATTGCAGCAATCTTTATCTTGCAGCTCAGGTCGTTAATTCAATTGTTAATTCATATTGGACCAATCTTTTCTCGACAGACATGCTAAATCTCCATGTAGCACTAGATAGGATCTAGATATTATTATTATTTTCTAGCTCCCTTCCCATCTACTTTTTGCAATTGCTTTGAACCTTTTAATGCTAGTCTTCTGGCCATCCTTGTAAACCATAAGGCCACTCCCACGGGGGGATTTTGTGTGTGTGTGTGTGTGTGGGCGGATTTTTGGGGATTTTTGCAAAAAAAACCCCGCCCAAAATGCGCCCCCCTCCAATGCATTCCAACGAAAATCCCCTTCTAAAATGCGGGATTTTGGGTTCAAATTAATTTTTTATTGATGTAGCCGTTGGAATTTTTGGCCAAATTTCAAGGGGATATTTTTTAAAAAAGAAAGTAGTCGTTATTATCCGTTGTGGATATTTTTTATTGAAGTAGAGCCGTTGTGGAATATAGCCGTTGGAAATTGCACTTGTACTCGTTTCGTAGTTCAATTTGAATATGCCATTGGATTTGGCTGAATGAATTCTACAATGAATCAAGAGGTGTAGTGATCAATTATTGAAACAATGGTTTTTTCTCTCTCAAAAATTTGTATTTCTTTGGAAAATTCGGCCAAAATCACCATCCATGCATTTTGGAAAAAGCCCCCCGCTGGGTATGAAGCGCATTTGCCCCCCCCCCCCCCCCCCCCCCCCCAAAAAAAAAAATAAAATAAAATAAAATAAAATAAAATAAATAAATAAATAAAATAAAAAAATGTGGTAAAAGCCTCCGGTGGGACTGCCATAATACTTGTTGCCATATGATATATATTTGTGACAGAAATAGCAAAAAAAATCTAAAATTTGATGTTTTGACCTCTTCGATCCATAGTTTCACCAAATATACATAACAGACAACCAGTTCTCTCAGAGGCTTTGATATAGTTGGTTGGCCAACATCAGACACAACCAATTGAAGGGAACAATGTGCATCTTAAATTCAGGTTGTCAGTGAATCAAATGCCAATCATCAAGTTGTTCTGCCCTTTTCCCCCATAACCTATGATTCACACAAGTATGACAACATTCTTGATACAAAACTTCGATGCCCAATAAAGCAACCGAAAATATACAGAGAGGGCAAAAAAAGAAAAAAGAACAAAAATTACCCAGCTCTGAGCCCCTTAACTCTTCAACCGAATGTTACTACTCTTTTATCCATATCAGTTCAACAAATCCGAAGCCACATCGAGCAAATCAAGGCCCAAATACCCAAATGAAGCAATTTTTCGACACCCAATGTCAATATTCTCAAATGGGTATTCCTCAATCTCCAAAATATCATGCAAAAGTTAAAGAAGCCACGCATAAAACTCCAGTATATCATTAATTTCGAAGTAAAATTCTCAGCAATGAGTTCAGGTATAAGAAAACAGATGGGGGTGAGAGTGAAACTAACAGCTGGTCATGTACTCCTCGATGGGGATACTCTTCCTGTTTCTTCTCTCTCGAGCCAGAGAAGGAAGAGGGTTGGCTGCTGACAGGCTGAGGGGCAGAACTGAGATTAGAAGGGCATTTCTCCTCGAAATGGGCAGCAGCCGAAGAACAGCTGCACAATCTGCTTCGTGTTGTTGTGTGGGCGCTGTAAAAATTGTGGGGAGAATATCATCAAGGTGTAGGACTTTATGAAAGCTATGAAGAGAAGGCATTCCGGCTGAGAATGTTGGGACACGAAAGAGAACGGGTATATCCATCCAGTTAATATTAACTCACAAATACTGGGTACATCCGGCGCTTCACAAATTGGAAAATTGCTCAGATAACCCTATCAACGTCTTAAGTTTTGCGAAGGTCTACGGAACACATGGCTGCATTTGTAACCATGCAGTTTTGGTGAGAGGGTAACGTTGCGAACCCACCGTTTTACTCCGCGCACATGCTACTTATGTACAAGTTTACCATTCAAACTTTTTCAAATATTTTTCTCTTTTACCTTTGTCTCTATCGGCGACGGAAAGAAACCTAGTTGAGGATTTTTGACAAAGATGTTAGATTGTTGACAGGATTTTCAGATCTATCTTGAACTCCTCTAAGATTTTTGACAATGACGTTAGGGTTTCTTGTTGAAAACAAGCAGAGGATCGGGAGCTGAAGGTTCGTCTTCCTGTCTGAGTTTGCGAGGAAGATGAACTAGAGTCGTTCCGGGGGGCTGGCGGTTCGAAGACGAACCGACGAAGAATGATCTATTTTTGCAATTTTCTCAAGTTGATTTAAATATTTATCAACTTTAGCAAATTTATCTGCTCCATGCTAAAATTGATTTAGATATTTATCTGATGACGAATCTATGGTTTCTGCAGATGACGAACCTATGGTTTCTTTCATGCTCCATGCTAAAATTGATTTGAACATTTATCTGATCTCCTCCTCGCATCGCCTTCGTCTTTTCATTTGCCTTTAACGAGGATCTGTCACCTTCAAGCGGCTTGTCGCTCCCCGGTTCTTTCTATTTCTTTCCGACGACAGCGACGACAACGACAGTCGATCACCGATTACTCTTCGCGCACAAACATAAGGACTTTTTCAGAAATTGGGAAATTAGTGCGTGCGGTGAGCAGTTTTAATGGCAGATTTATAAATAAAAATTGATTTGAACATTTATCTGATCTCCTTCTCGCATCGCCTTCGTCTTTTCATCTGCCTTTAACGAGGATCTGTCGCCTTCGAGCGGCTTGTCGCCCCCGGTTCTTTCTATTTCTTTCCGACGACAGATGCGACAACGGCAGTTGATCACCGATTTACTCTATGCGCACAGACATATGGACTTTTTCAGAAAGTGGGAAATTAGTGCGCACGGTGAGCAGTTTTAAAGGCAAATTTGTAAATAAAAAATATATGCATTAGGAGTAATGGTAAACTTGTAAATAAGTGGTATGTGCGCGGACTAGAACGATGCGTTCGCAAAGTAACCCCCTGGTGAAGGCTTTTCCTAAGAAGAAGTCAAAAGAGAAACTAGTATTTTCGCAAGTGCAATGCAGGTGCGTACTAGAAAAAAAATATAATAAAAAGAAAATAATTTTTTAAACTAAAATACACTTGAACCATATTTATACTTGTTATTATGAATGGTATTATGTAGACACATAATAAGTCCATGTATGTCCTATCTATAAATTATGTATCCCATCATTGTATGAACTCTTCCCTATAAATAAGGGTCTATGGTCTCCCTTAGAAACCACCTCACAACACGTTATCAGCACGCTCTTCCCTCCGAGAGAGGCGACACAATACAAAAGTTTTTGCGACGAATTAGAAGATCGTTCATTTCAGACGCCGATTGATCAAAGTACGTTCCCGCACAGGCGTACGACACGAAATCGAAATATTCCTTTTGATTTTAAGGTACTTGTATAGGTTTTTTCTTTAAAACTATCATGATCATGGTTATTGTGCCATAGATCTATATTTTAAGATCAGAACATGTGTTGAAACAACAACAACACACACAAGCCTCCGGGGGGTGTCACGACCCGCTTCCCTAAAATGGAGGCGAGACGTGAAAAGGTCCGCACGAGAGTGGAGCTGTGAAGCCCCAAACCCGATAAGCGTCAATAATACATAAGCAGGTCCCTGTAACCACAACGGAACAACAATAATAACACAAGGAGAGTCTGAAATAAAAATCTCACATCTCATAATTGTCCAACATGAAAAATAAGTCCAACATCCAGAAAAGCCACCAGGCTAAAAGAAAGAGTCTAAAAGGCCCAGAACAAGGCCAACAAAAGCAACGACATAACAAGGTATAGGTGCTACGCACCGACAACAAAACAACTGTCTAACAAAAGTAAAACACGACGAAGACACTAGGACTGGTCCCCAGTGTCCACGTACTCCCCGTCAAACACAAGCTCGGGCTCGGCGTCAGCAAACACCTCGTCCTCAACAAGGTACTCAGGCTCAGGATCTAACATGTGTCACCCAAAAGAGTAAAGGGGCACATGTCAGCAAGTCTAAAAGACTTGGGCAAGGAAACAGAAAGTAAGGCAACTAACAACCTAGCAGTTTTAGTATGCATGACATGGCAGTTATAACATGAGTGCACAATTAGGACATGATGAACAACAAGCACAAGAGTGCAATTATCGGGACAAGACAAGAGCAGCCAAGCTACTAACATTCTCAAATCAATTCACATTGTTGTAGGTGTTTACGCCCTTCAGCTGAATGGTACATCATTCACACCGATCGGCACTAAACACTATTCACGTTTCACTATTGTTTGTAGATGTTTACGCCCTTCAGCTGAATGGTACATCATTCACACCGATCGGCACTAAACACTACCCCACCCCAGAGTTTACGCCTTACAACTGCAGTTGTTGATCAAACAGACCCCCAGTTGCCTGGCCGCTTAACTCTTACCCCATCCCGCACTAAACAAGCCAGGGTCCCTGTACATAAGCCCAGCAAGTGAGCCAGGGTTGCCCCGCACGAGAGCTTGTTTCTTAGTTCACAATTCAATATCGAGCGTTGGGGTTAGCAACCATTATGCTCGCTTCTGGTCACGAGCCAGGAACACAAGTATTGTAGCGATGCTACGCAATCACGGGATCACATGAAGAATGCTATGACATGACAAGTAATTTACGTACCGATAATGGAAAGTAAACGTGACATGGTAATTGTGCAACATGCTAAATGTCGGAACTAGCTTCGTTGTCAAGCTAGTTCCCCAATTTGCGCTTAGGCGAGTATCATTTCGTCGCCTAGCCTCTTTTACGCCTACAACAAGCAAATGGCCTAAAACATGGCCTAAACCCTAAGTGGCAAGTTTCACTTGCCTAGCACCGGGGATGACGACCACTTCGTCTCACGGATGCTAATCTACGGGGAAAATCGCTGTTATGGGGGAAACAAACATCAAACAACATGAAATTTATTAGGGTTTCATAAAAATATAAATAGGTTATGAAAACAACGGTAGATCGATTTCTTACCGAGAGGAGGCGGAAGAAACACTCCGGAGAACCCTAGGATCAGATCTGGGAAAGATTGGAGAAGTTTGGAGAACTAGGGGTTTTGGGGGATTTTGGGGATTTTGGTGGATTTGGTGAGATTTTGGGGAAGATGAGAGGTAGATAGAGTGGATGGATGGTTTGGATGATGGATTTAGGGCTTGGAATGAAGGGATGAAGCTTGGAGGAAGATGGGGGCTCAATGGGGAAGATTTTAGGGTTTTGGGTCGTGTTGAGGAAGAAGAAAATGTTTGGGTTGGGTTTAAATAGGTTGGGCTGGCGGCTGCCCAGAAATTAGGGTTCAACACTGGTTAGTCGGTCAAAGAGCAACCACTGACCGACTAGTTTGGCAACTAGTCGGTCGGTTGACCAACGCAGACCGACTAAGTGTAAACAGTAACTCCTGAACGAAAATAGGATTTAGAGTTAGTCGGTCCATGAACAAATACTGACCGACTAGTTTAGCATCTAGTCGGTCGATGAACGTTCTTAGACCGACTAAGAGTAAACAGTAACTCAACTAAAATTAAGATGATGTGTTAGTCGGTTAAAGAAGCATTGCTGACCGACTAGTTTGCAACCTAGTCGGTCAACCAACGTTCTTAGACCGACTAACGATAAACAGTAACTCCTGAATAATTTAGAAAGCTAACTAGTCGGTCCAAGAAGGATTGCCGACCGACTGGATCGTCATCTAGTCGGTCGGTGCCCCTTCTTATACCGGCTAATGAGCACAAAAAGTTCCGATATGGAGCGCGGGGCCCCGGGATCGATTCCTAAGACTCCTAGGCTTGATCTAATAGTTAGATATGACCGTTATGAAGTCCGTCACGAGTGACATACTTCGAAATCGACGATCCTAAGGAAGAAACGAGAAAATACGACGAATCGATCGAAAATGAAAACTACGGAGACGAAAACCACGCATGAGGAGAAAATCCACCAAAACATATATTATATTATAATAAACCCAGATACATGAAAAGCAGTCGTTACATCCTCCCCAACTTAAGAAAAATTCCGTCCTCGGAATTTTCGAATACTCACGAGTCCGGAAACAAAAGTGGGAAACGCTCTCGCATCTCATCCTCATTCTCCCAAGTTGACTCTCCAGGTGAGCCGTGTCGCCACATCACCCTCACAAGATTGACAATCTTGTTCCGAAGCGATTTCTGACGCCTGTCCAGAATCTGCACTGGATGCTGGTCATACGTCATATCGGGGCGAACGGTAATCTCCGAAAAATCCACCGCATGAGACGGATCGCTAATGTATCGACGAAGCTACGACACATGGAAAACATTGTGAACTCCTTCCAAAGATGGCGGCAAGGCCAAGCGATAAGCTACCTCGCCAACCTTCTCCAAAATGTCAAACGGTCCAATGTATCGCGGGCTCAACTTCCCACGCTTCCCGAAACGAATCACACCGCGATTCGGGGAAATCTTCAAGAACACATGGTCGCCCGGCTGAAACTCCAAAGGACGACGTTTAGCATCCGCCCAATGCTTAAAACGGTCCTGAGCAATCCTCAACCTCTCCCGAATATTCCTGACGATATCCACGGCCTCCACGATCATCTCAGGTCCCAACAACTCCCGATCACCAACGTCATCCCAACTCAATGGCGATCGACATTTCTTCCCATAAAGAGCGGCGAAAGGCGCCATGCCAATACTCGCCTGGAAGCTGTTGTTGTAGGAAAACTCTACCAGATGTAGATGGTCCTCCCACGAACCCTTGAAATCCAACATGCACGCCCTCAGCATGTCTTCCAAAATCTGAATCGTCCTCTCGGACTGGCCATCCGTCTGCGGATGGTACGTCGTGCTGAAACTCAGACGCGTACCCAAGCTCTTCTGCAAACTCTGCCAGAACTGAGATGTGAACCTCGTGTCTCTGTCCGACACGATACTCACGGGGACTCCATGAAGTCGCACGACCTCCTCCATATACCTCCTCGCCAGCGCCTCAGTGGACTGTCCCACTCGGAACGGAATAAAGTGCGCAGATTTGGTCAATCGATCTACGATCACCCAAATCGCGTCATTCTACTTCGGACTCCGAGGTAGTCCAGTCACGAAGTCCATAGTGATGTGTTGCCATTTCCACTCCAGAATCGGAAGCGGTTGTAGCAACCCGGCCGTACGCTGATGCTCCGCCTTCACTTGCTGGCAAACCAAGCACTTGGCTACACTCCGAGCCACGCTCCTCTTCATACCATGCCACCAATAATTCAGACGAAGATCCTGGTACATCTTGGTGCCACCAGGATGCACAGAATACGGCGAACTGTGTGCCTCCACCATCAACTCCTCTCTAATATCCCCAGCCGGCACACACAACCTGGCTCCAAACCTCAGCGAGCCATCCTCATGAATCAAAAAGTCAGTTCGCAGACCGGCTTCCACCTGCGCCCGAATCCTCACCAGCTTCGGATCCTCAGCCTGGCCAGCCTTAATCCGATCCACAATCGTCGACTGTACCTGCATGTACATCAACGAAGAAGCCTCTCCAGGAAGAACAATCTCCACGCCAGACTCGCAAAAATCCTGCTGCAATCTCCACTGCGAGGTCAAAATCATCACCGCTGGAAGCCTACTCAGCGCATCAGGAACCACATTCACCTTGCCAGGGTGAAACTGTAAATCAATCTCATAATCTGCCATAAGCTCCAACCATCGATGCTGTCGCATGTTGAGCTCCTTCTGAGTGAAAATATACTTCAAGCTTTTGTGATCGGTGAAAATCTTCACTTTCTCACTCAGCAGGAAGTGCCTCCAAATCTTAAGAGCAAACACAACGGCAGCCAACTCCAAATCATACGTCGGGTAATTCTTCTCATGAACCTTAAGCTGACGAGACGCATACGCCACAACATGTCCGTGCTGATGCAACACGCAACCGAGACCCTTGCCAGAAGCATCGCAAAAGATCTCGAATCCGCCGCTACGATCAGGCACAACAAGAATAGGGGCAGTCGTCAACCTCTCCTTCAGAACACCAAAAGCACTCTCGCAATCACCCGACCAAACAAAAGCAACATCCTTCCGCGTCAACCTGGTCATCGGCTCAGCAATACGGGAAAATTCCTTAATGAATCACCGATAGTAACCAGCAAGCCCAAGGAAACTCCGAATCTCAGACGCAGACGACGGAACAGGCCACTCCCTGATGGCCCTAATCTTCTCGGGATCCACTGAAATACCATCTCCAGTCACCACATGCCCGAGAAAAGCAACTCTATCCAGCCAAAACTCGCACTTCGAAAACTTAGCATACAACCGATGCTTCCTCAAAATCTCCAACACCGTCCTTAAGTGCGAGGCATGCTCTTCCTCCGACTTCGAATAGATCAGAATGTTGTCAATAAAGATAACGACAAACTTATCCAAAAAGTCGTAGAAAATCAGGTTCATCAGATTCATGAAAACTGCGGGCGCGTTAGTTACGCCGAAAGGCATAACCACGAACTCATAGTGTCCATACTTCGTCCTGAACGCTGTCTTCGGAACATCATCCTTCTTCACCTTCAACTGATGGTAATCACTCCTCAAATCCAATTTAGAAAACACCCTCGAACCTCCAAGCTGATCAAAAATATCATCGATGCGAGGCAACGGGTATTTATTCTTAATGGTCACCGCATTCAACTCCCGATAATCCACGCACATGCGACGCGAACCATCCTTCTTCTTCACCAACAGCACCGGTGCTCCCCACGGAGACACACTAGGATTAATATAACCCTTCTGCAAAAGCTCATCCAACTGCTTCCGCAACTCTTCCAATTCTGCAGGTGCCATACGATACGGCGCCTTCGAAATCGGCTGCGCACCTGGAACAAGATCAATAGAAAATTACAAAGCTCGATCAGGTGGCAAACCAGACATCTCCTCGGGGAAGACGTCACCAAAATCACGCACCACAGCTGGCCACTCCCGCTTCATCTGCATAGCCACAACCTCCACCGGCCTGGCCCGAAATCTGACAGGACCAAGCGAACTGCTGCCACGACTGAACTCGAACACTGGATGTCCGGGAATCTCGAACACCACCTTCTTCCGTCGACAGTCGATCGTAGCATAGAAGCTCGCAAGCCAGTCCATCCCAAGAACTGCATCATAGTTGATGATGTCGTGGACAATGAAATCAGCGAAAAGCTCATGTCCACAGACCACCAACGAGCAAGAATTGCAACCACGATGCACCGAGACCACGCCATTCCCTGTAACGATATTCCAACTCTTTGGAAGAGGGGACGTCGACAAGGAATGCCTCTCCACGAAGCTCCGAGAAATAATGCACATCGATGCACCAGAGTCAAAGAGGACTCGTGCAGGAAATGTGCACACCAAAACCACACCTAACAATCAATTAACAATCAAACCCTATTCTAGCAAACAACCATGTTCAAGCAAACAACACAATCTAACAATCAACCAGCTAGGAAAGTAATAGCTAGATTGAGGATTACCTGAGATAACCTCATCCACAGCCTCGCTCTCCACATCGGTCATCAGGAAAGCCTGCCTCCTCGGCGGAACAGCCTGCTGAAAAGCCTGCCTCTGCGGAACAAGAGCTGCTCCACGACCAGCAGGAACAGACGCTCGCTGCTGCAACGGCTGTGCTGCAACAGGAGCCCTCCGCAGCGGACCCGCGTGTCGACAATCTCTCGCGACATGGGAAGCATCACCACAAACCAGACACTGGCCCAGAAACTTCCGACACTGATCCTTGATGTGGCCAGGCTTGCCGCAGAAATGGCAAGTCTTCAGAATAGGCCCTCCTGGCCTCTTAAATTGAGCGGACTGATTAGGCCTGAATCCAGGTCTAACCACAGCTCTCGCCTGTTCCACAGGCCTCTTCCCAGCACCAACAACAGACCCCCTCCTATGGTTCACGAGCAGCTCCTGCCTCTTGGCAGCGACCAGAACCTTCTGATAAGACTCCCGGTCAGAGGAGGTCACAAAACTCTGGAGCTCCGAAGCAAGTCCCTGCAGGAACCTCTGAGCCCTCTCCTCAGCGTCCTGCACCATCTTTGGTGCAAATCGACTCAGCCTCATGAACTCTTGGTGATACATGTCCACCGTCAAGTTCCCCTGCTTCAAGTCGATAAAACGCTGCAGCATCTCTTCCCTGGCAGCCTTCGGGAAGAACTCACCCTCAAATCTGGCCTTGAAGGTAGCCCAAGCTATCGGTTCCACCAACAACTTCTCTTCCACATCCCACCAATTCCGAGCATTATCCTTGAGTTGCCTCTTCGCCAAATCAACCCATCCAGCCGGGGTGATCTTGGCCATCTTCAGATTGTCCTCAATGTTCCGAATCCACTCATCGGCAGCCAGAGGACCCTCAGACCCATCAAAATATGCGGGACCCAGCTCCCGAAATTGCTTCGCTCCCGGCTCAGAGCGAGGGGCATCCGGAAGAGCCCGGGCAGCTTGAGCAAGTGGAGCATTCTGGACTTGCAGAAGCACGCCCTGCTGCACTTGCATCATCTGCAGCATCATCCGCATCATCTCACCGCTGGTGGGTTCCCGCTCAGGCTCCTCATTATGAGGGAGCGCACCACTGCCCCCACCACAGGTGAAACGCCTTCCTGCCATCTAGTGACACAGAGAACGAATCAGATTAGACTCATAGCTTATGACTCGGACATCGAACTTAGTTTATTGGACATTCTAACATTATTATCGCTATTCCAAAAATCGCAGTTACAGAAGGACCTGCATGGGCCACCAACAAAACCTGTCACGACCCGCTTCCCTAAAATGGAGGCGAGACGTGAAAAGGTCCGCACGAGAGTGGAGCTGTGAAGCCCCAAACCCGATAAGCGTCAATAATACATAAGCAGGTCCCTGTAACCACAACAGAACAACAATAATAACACAAGGAGAGTCTGAAATAAAAATCTCACATCTCATAATTGTCCAACATGAAAAATAAGTCCAACATCCAGAAAAGCCACCAGGCTAAAAGAAAGAGTCTAAAAGGCCCAGAACAAGGCCAACAAAAGCAACGACATAACAAGGTATAGGTGCTACGCACCGACAACAAAACAACTGTCTAACAAAAGTAAAACACGACGAAGACACTAGGACTGGTCCCCAGTGTCCACGTACTCCCCATCAAACACAAGCTCGGGCTCGGCGTCAGCAAACACCTCGTCCTCAACAAGGTACTCAGGCTCAGGATCTAACATGTGTCACCCAAAAGAGTAAAGGGGCACATGTCAGCAAGTCTAAAAGACTTGGGCAAGGAAACAGAAAGTAAGGCAACTAACAACCTAGCAGTTTTAGTATGCATGACATGGCAGTTATAACATGAGTGCACAATTAGGACATGATGAACAACAAGCACAAGAGTGCAATTATCGGGACAAGACAAGAGCAGCCAAGCTACTAACATTCTCAAATCAATTCACATTGTTGTAGGTGTTTACGCCCTTCAGCTGAATGGTACATCATTCACACCGATCGGCACTAAACACTATTCACGTTTCACTATTGTTTGTAGATGTTTACGCCCTTCAGCTGAATGGTACATCATTCACACCGATCGGCACTAAACACTACCCCACCCCAGGGTTTACGCCTTACAACTGCAGTTGTTGATCAAACAGACCCCCAGTTGCCTGGCCGCTTAACTCTTACCCCATCCCGCACTAAACAAGCCAGGGTCCCTGTACATGAGCCCAGCAAGTGAGCCAGGGTTGCCCCGCACGGGAGCTTGTTTCTTAGTTCACAATTCAATATCGAGCGTTGGGGTTAGCAACTCATTATGCTCGCTTCTGGTCACGAGCCAGGAACACAAGTATTGTAGCGATGCTACGCAATCACGGGATCACATGAAGAATGCTATGACATGACAAGTAATTTGCGTACCGATAATGGAAAGTAAACGTGACATGGTAATTGTGCAACATGCTAAATGTCGGAACTAGCTTCGTTGTCAAGCTAGTTCCCCAATTTGCGCCTAGGCGAGTATCATTTCGTCGCCTAGCCTCTTTTACGCCTACAACAAGCAAATGGCCTAAAACATGGCCTAAACCATAAGTGGCAAGTTTCACTTGCCTAGCACCGGGGATGACGACCACTTCGTCTCACGGATGCTAATCTACGGGGAAAATCGCTGTTATGGGGGAAACAAACATCAAACAACATGAAATTTATTAGGGTTTCATAAAAATATAAATAGGTTATGAAAACAACGGTAGATCGATTTCTTACCGAGAGGAGGCGGAAGAAACACTCCGGAGAACCCTAGGATCAGATCTGGGAAAGATTGGAGAAGTTTGGAGAACTAGGGTTTTTGGGGGATTTTGGGGATTTTGGTGGATTTGGTGAGATTTTGGGGAAGATGAGAGGTAGATAGAGTGGATGGATGGTTTGGATGATGGATTTAGGGCTTGGAATGAAGGGATGCAGCTTGGAGGAAGATGGGGGCTCAATGAGGAAGATTTTAGGGTTTTAGGTCGTGTTGAGGAAGAAGAAAACGTTTGGGTTGGATTTAAATAGGTTGGGCTGGCGGCTGCCCAGAAATTAGGGTTTCAACACTGGTTAGTCGGTCAAAGAGCAATCACTGACCGACTAGTTTGGCAACTAGTCGGTCGGTCGACCAACACAGACCGACTAAGTGTAAACAGTAACTCCTGAACGAAAATAGGATTTAGAGTTAGTCGGTCCATGAACAAATACTGACCGACTAGTTTAGCATCTAGTCGGTCGATGAACGTTCTTAGACCGACTAAGAGTAAACAGTAACTCAACTAAAATTAAGATGATGTGTTAGTCGGTTAAAGAAGCATTGCTGATCGACTAGTTTGCAACCTAGTCGGTCAACCAACGTTCTTAGACCGACTAACGATAAACAGTAACTCCTGAATAATTTAGAAAGCTAACTAGTCGGTCCAAGAAGGATTGCCGACCGACTGGATCGTCATCTAGTCGGTCGGTGCCCCTTCTTATACCGGCTAATGAGCACAAAAAGTTCCGATATGGAGCGCGGGGCCCCGGGATCGATTCCTAAGACTCCTAGGCTTGATCTAATAGTTAGATATGACCGTTATGAAGTCCGTCACGAGTGACATACTTCGAAATCGACGATCCTAAGGAAGAAACGAGAAAATATGACGAATCGATCGAAAATGAAAACTACGGAGACGAAAACCAAGCATGAGGAGAAAATCCACCAAAACATATATTATATTATAATAAACCCAGATACATGAAAAACAGTCGTTACAGGGGGCGACCCCCGTCGTCAATAGCCCTCTCTCTCTCCCTCCCCATATGCCGCAGCTGCAGGCAACGGCATTGTAAAGCAATCCACCAAACACTACTGGTTCTGGCCTGTAGCCTGCAGACTAGCCATGAGCTTTAGGCTCGCAGGACATAAAATTAACAAAAAAAACAATTAGATATGGCTGCAGGCTTGAAGCCTGCAGACCAGGCCACATGTGTTAGCCAGCATGCTCAAAAATTAATAAAATATATAATAATAATAAATATAAATGGGAAAGGAGAAATATAAATAATTAAATATGTGTGTTTGTTCAGTTTTTCCACTTTTTTCTGAACAAACCATATTGACCTGGTACATACCACGAACAATTCAAAAATCAATTAAACTAATAAAACCCAATAATAAATTCCCTTATCTCCTCTCCTAATCCCCTCCCAGCTAATTCCCTAACTAACACACCCCAGCTAACACTCTTAACTACCCCATCCAGCAACCTTTAATTAATTAATTAATTAATTCATTAAACTTTTATATTATTACTAAAACCTATATATAACCTCTCCCTCTTCCTATCTCAGTCGGACAATCTCTCTTCCCCTCCTCCTTTATTCTTTCCCATGAGCCACTAACCACCATCCCCATCTTCAGTGTTCCATCCCTACCGACAACCCAACTCCACCGCCGACCGACCTCCCTCTCACAATCATCACCATTATCACCATCCGCGTCACATCACATCATCATCATCACCTTCCCTTTTCTCTCCTATGGCGTGCACCACGGTCTCGCTCTCCCATGCTCATCTGCTCCCTCGAGCCTCCTCTGAGCTCTCGACCCCTGTTATGAGTTGCCCCTCCTCTCACTCCCTTATTCGCTCATGCAAGAAAAAAAAGGAAAAAGTAAAATAAAAAGAAGAAATGTAATTAAAAGAATTCATTATTTAAATAAATGAATAAAAATTATAGAAAAATTCTACCCATTGCGGGGAGCATTCAAGTACCTTGAACGTTAGAATCGAGCAAGTGTTCTACCATTATTTTAATTTTTGTATTGTTGTTATTTATTTTTAATTTAGTAAAATAATTTATTTCTGTCTCAAATTATGAAAATTGAAATTCCGAAAAATATGATGTGATTTTACTAGTCAATATGATTATTTGGTACCATAAGCATCAAAATCAAACATGTACATTCCTCGATGTCAAATTTAAATTCTTAATTTTAATTATCTATAATTTATTTTTAAATGAGAAAATTAGTTATTAATTGCTAAATAATTGTTAAAATACCTGCTAGCGTAACATGCTTGAATTAATTTATATTCTATTAAAATATTCCATTTTAAAATTTCTGAATAATTCTTGTGTAATTTTGACCAATTAAAATAATAAATATGAATATATTGGATGTCATGACTGAATTGTTGACTCTTCACTCATCATGGAACTTCATAGAATTGTTTGTATGATTTATTAGACTATGAAGAGACATATATGCTATCATGGAACTACATAGAAAGAATTAAATGAGTGGTTGGACCACATGAACACACATGCACTATGACAAACAAAATTAATTGGACTTAACATATACTTGTTGACTTAACACTTAATCTGACACATAGGACTGGGGTAGTCCATTGTCACAGAGGGTGCGGGAGTGATGGGTCCATCGAGATTGAATTGCCCTCCACTCACGCAATGTGGAGGTAGGTGTTGACCAGTACCCAGAATATAAGAGCAGAAAGTTAGCACGCCAGAGAGCTTCATGTAGTGGAGTACACTTGAGTTACATATTGTGCCCTCGGGCATGGGCTTGTCACTAGACTAATTTTGGCTAGGGTAGTAATATTCTTTAAATATTTTATGTGGATTTCATGACCTAGTAATTGATTGTTAGTCATATTAAACGTTATCATCATCCGTATCGTAGTAGCTAAAATATGTGTTTTAACTACTACTTAGTATTGCACCTTGCTCCTTTATATTATGATAATACTTGTCTCATATTCATATCATATCTTGTTACTATCACATCATGTTCTTTTTATATGCTTCTACATATTTATCATGGGAAATACGTGCCGAGCGACCATTGCTGACAGATATTTCCTTGTATATTACCTTAATGAAATGATAGTCAGGTTTCATGGGTGATTTTTCTGAAGAGGCTATTCATGAAGCTGATCTAGTGGCCGAGGACTATGCTGAGCTTTACCTTGCTAAAAATCAGTGCTACTCTTTAGTGCACACTCCTTCTTAGTATCCACTAATTTATATTGTTGCAAATCATATATTGTGTTGTAATGGCCATCCCATGCCTAATGTTGTGTGCTTTATTCTAAGATGATGCGATTGTAATGATACCTGTCTATGTTATTTTTAAGTACGCATGCAAAAATGTGCAAGTAACTACAGATGCTTTGTGTGTTTAAATCAAGAAGGAAGTAATAGTAGAAAGAAAAAAAAATAATCCCTCTTTGTTTTAAGCACGCCTTGGGCCCGCTTGTGTTCTTGCTTTTGGATAGAAAGGAAAGTGGGGCATGGCATGCTTTATTGGTGGTACATGCAGGTCATATAAATACTTTAGGACATCTTAGATGACATTACTATCGAGATTGTCTAGAATAAATTTCATACATAACAATCAACATTGTTTATTGTTGCAAAATGGCGGGACAAGAATTGGAAATAGTGCCGCATCTTCTTCCACGGATGTTAATGATGTCATGTGAGTCATAAGCGAGATGTTGGAGATCCAACACAAGCTTCTCCAATGAGGGTTACAACCTGCCTTATGAGCTGACCCTGGATTGAATAAATTTCATAAGCTACACTCGAAATTCTTCTATGGAAAGGTAAGAGAGACTAAGGATAATTTAGGTGTTGCTTGCATCCCACATGAGGGATGTATTTAAGTATTCAAACTACAGTTAACCGACAATGCTTAGAATTGGTGGAAAGTTGCGAAGGCTTGCCCAGTTAGGCCTATTTCTTAGGCCATCTTTCAAGAGCGGTTTAACACTAAGTATTTTCTTAGGATGACAAAGTGGGACTCCAACAGTATTGTATCAACTTGATCTAGGGTTCTAAGATCGTTGTCAAATATGATGCTAAGTATTTAATGCTCAGCTGTTTTGCTCCCTAAATGGTCGAGGATCCCAAGGACCGTACCTTTGTTTCCATCAAGGCTTAAACCTTGACATCCAAGCCTTGATGTCCTCTGCTAGATTGACCACTCATGATGACATGCTAGAGGTAGCACAGAATCATGAAGCCATTGCTAAGCTTCGTAAGGCTGTACTAACTGGACAAAGCATGCACCCTGAGATGTTAGTGAATAAGGCTTTTTGGTCGACACGACCCACTCAATTTAAGAGGCCATATGCCCCAATAAACATCCAAGGACATGTGGAATGTTTTTATTATGGCAAGACAAGACATCTTCAGAATGACTGTATACTTTTGCTTAACCAGTACTATATCTGTGGAGCACCATTACACTCCATCAGAGACTACTCAAAGTAAACCGATAGGTCAACACTTTCTAACACAGCCACCATAGGGTCTACTCAACGAGGGCCATCCCTACCCACCTAACATCGAGCTTTCTAATAGGCCAAGCTAAGCCAACCTAGGTGCCAAGCGTTCATTATGACAGCTAAAGACGCCAAGGCCATCAAACAAGTGATCACTGGTAATGCTTAAACATTCCCGTTTACATCGTATTTGATGCTCATTGTATGGTTGCTTTTGCTACCATTGATAAGTATACCTTGTTGTATTCTAGGTGTTATATAATAGCATCTACATCGGTCTTATCATTCTTTAATGCAGAAGCTTCACATTGCTTCTTTTCTCATATATTTGTAATAGTCCATTCCATCACTATTGACCCACTTCCAACTTGTTGGAACTTCAACTCCGATGCTGGTGTATTAAAAATCTCTAGTGGCATGTGCCATGTAGTGATCTGTGATCGTGAGCTCTTGTAGACTTCATGGTAATCAACATGCCAAGTTTTTATGCAGTATTTGGTATGGATTGGTTAAGAACTTTTCATGATAACATTGATTATCGCAAGACAAAGATAGTGTTCAAAATTTCTGACCATCCAGTGTTCAAATTTGTGAGTGAGAGCCATTCACTGGCCCTATTCAATTCTGGGCCAAGCCGAATGAAGTGGTAGTTGTATCAATGTAGGCAGAACCTAAGATACCTCGAGTAGTTTGAGACTTTGATGACATATTTCCTAAAGATCTTTCGAGTTTACTGCCAGATCGACCTCTCGAATTCATAATTGACATAATGCCAAATACTAAACCTATTTACAGGACTCCTTACCGCATGGCTCCAGTAGAGCTAGAATAACTTCGTGGTCAATTGGATGACCAATTACAAAAAGGATGTATACATCCTAGTGTATCTTCTTGGGGTGTACCGTCTTGTTGGTTAAGAAGAACGATGTGTCAAGGGGGACATGCATTGATTTTTAGAAAGTAAACAAGGTAGTGTAAAGAGCAAGTACCCTTTGCCATGCATCATCGACATCTTTGATTAACTTAGTGGATCAATTGTTTTTTGAAGTTAGATCTCCGATGTGGATATCATCAGGTGAATGTTAAGAAGGAATATAATCATAAGATGGCTTTCCGGACTAAGTTTCCAAATGTAGCAGATTATCTTAAACAGATAGCCGACTACTGTCTAGAGAATTTGGCTAGAACTCTCTGTTTTACATAGTAGCCGACTATCACTTGGAATAGTCGACTATGTTGAAAAATATAGCCGACTATCAAGAAGAATAGCCAATTATCTGGGTCAAACCACAGTTTTAGGAAAAGTAGATTTAAATTTAATAGTCATTACTAGCCGTTGGAGGAGACTTTTTGAGCATATTTTGATCATTTTTGTGCTTAAATTCAATTATTTGATTTTGATCAAAAGGGTTTGATTTCTATTTTAGCCACATCATTCACTTCATATATATTGGCTATAAAAGGATGTGCCAATTCTAGAGGTTACTGTAGTAGCGGTTCAAAAAATCGCCACAAATAAATTTTGTTTTAGCGTTTTTGAACCGCTGGAACATGGGAAATACATAGTAGCGGTTCGAGACCACGACAAAACCAATAAAGATGAAATGAGAACACGCGGGATGAACCTGTGGTTTGGCGGGGAAATTTTTTTCATTATAGCGGGTCAAAACAGCTAGTAAGTGGGTTGTAGCGGTTAACAACCACTATAAAATGGACCATAATACTGTAATTGGATTTAACAATTTTTAACAATTCAAAACTGCAAGAGATTTAGTGATACTGCTCTAAGTTTATATCGGGTTCAAACCGCTAGTAAAATAGACCTATTACAATTAAAAAGTTGTTGGAAATCAAGACAGTGAGTAACCATGGCACAAAGCCATGGTTCTCTATTTATTCATAATAGTAGAATGCCAAGGTACATGGGATACCAAAGGTCGACATTAGTAAGCTTGATGAGGAGTAATGGGGGATAAAGATGAGGGGAGGCCTTTGGCCTCCCTCATTCATAACACTCCCCCTTATCCATCCATTACCTTGGTTTTAGCGTATAATGCTAAGGAGGTGGATACATCTGGATCCAGAATCGTGTTTGCCTCGTTAAAACCTTAGCTGTGGAAAACCCAGTGGGAAAAACCAACAGCTTAAGGAAAAAGAGTGCAACCTACAGGTTACTCCCCCTTATCCGTACAAGCTTCAGGCTTGTAGGTCTTTCAGCTGTCTTATACCGATTCATTTTACAATTTTTACAAAAATACATCTCGGTAAAGATTTAGTAAACTGATCAGCTAAGTTGTTGCAGGACTGGATCTGACGAATTTTGACCTCCTCGTTCTTCTGTAGATCGTGCATCCAGAAGAATTTGGGAGAAATGTGATTCGTTCTGTCGCCTTTGATGTAGCCTTTTTTGAGTTGTGCTACGCATGCAGTGTTATCTTCAAACAAGCCAGTGGGATCAAGATCACCAGTCTTCAGGCCAGTGGCATCAAGGATATGTTGGACAACGGAGCGAAGCCAAAAACACTCTTTGCTTGCTTCGTGGATCGTAATGAGTTCAGTGTGGTTAGATGATGTTGCTGTAGTGGTTTACTTTACCGATCTCCATAAGATAGCAGTCCCTCCGTAGGTAAACACAAAGCCAGTTTGTGATTTTGTTGTTTGGGGATCAGATAGGTAACCTGCATCAGCATAACCAAGTAACTGGGAGGAGGAACCTCTCTGGTAGTATAGTCCCAGATCTATAGAACCCTGGAGGTAGTATAGAAGATGCTTTACTCCGTTTCAGTGGCGCTTTGTAGGCGCAGCACCGTGTCTGGCAAGTAGATTAATTACGAATGCTATATCGGGACGCGTGCAGTTTGCCAGATATAGAAGTGCTCCAATGGCACTGAGGTAGGGTACTTCAGGACCCAATAACCGCTACCCCTCTTCCAGTGGCCGGGAGGGGTCCTTATGAATATCTAGTGATCTCACGACCAGAGGAGTACTTAAAGGATGACGTTGTTTCATTCGAAACTTATTTAGAAGTTTTCTTGTATAGTTTGATTGGTGTAACAGGATTTCACCTCGTAGGTGTTCAATCTGTAAGCCAAGACAGTACCTCGTTTTGCCTAGGTCTTTCATTTTGAAGGTATGCTTTAGGCTTTCAGATATCTCATTGATCTCTGCAGGAGATCCTATGAGATTTAAGTCGTCCACATATACTGCGACGATGACAAATCATGTTCCCGTTCTTTTGATAAAGCTATACGGGCAGACTACATTGTTTGTGAATCCTTGCTATGCAAGGAAAATACTTAGTCTGTTATACCACATTTTTTTATTGCTTAAGACCATATAATGATCTTTGAAGCCTTACCGAGAAGACGTCCCGATGTCTCTCTTTCATCTCTGGGGGTAAATTAAACCCATTTGGAAGTCTCATATAGATTTCTTTATCTATATCGCCATATAGATATGCAGTCACACCGTCCATGAGCTGCATTTCTAGGCTTTTCAGAGATGATAGGCTAAGCAAGAATCAGAAAGTGATCGCATACATGACCGGAGAATATGTATCTTCATAATCAATCCCCGGCCTTTGGGAAAATCCCTGTGCTACAAGGCGTGCCTTATACCGTACGATCATATTTTGTTCATTTCTTTTTCTGATGAAGACCCATTTATATCCCACAGGTTTAACACCTACAGGTGTTTAGACTACTGGTCAAAAGACTTTGCGTTTCAAGAGTGAGTCCAGCTCTACTCTTATTGCCTTGTCCCACTTTGGCCAATCATCTCTGCAGTTACATTTTGCTAGAGATCGTGGTTTGACATCATCATCGTATTTAGCGACGTGAACGGAAATAGCGAACGCAAAATTGACGACGACGACTGTGCTATGTCTGTCCAGTGCCTCTCCAGTACGTACGTAAGTTAATGATGTTTCTCCTATTGTTTCCTCTGCGGGGGAAATAAGGAGAGGAGAGGTCGCTGGTCTGAGCTCAGTATCCTGTGGAGGGATCATCTCCAGGAATCTTTCTCTTTCGAGGAACTTTATCTTTTGAACCTGGCAGGCGTCCTGTTTTCAATTGAGGTACAACCAATTCTGATGCCGGTGGATTGCATCTATCTTTGGGGATGTCAATCCTAGCTGGCGTGTTGACAGCAGGGACGTGTGAACGAACAATCTTCTGGTTGTCCGTAAATTTATCTGGTAGTAGGTGTACCGTGTTTTGAATGTGAAGGATCATCAGGAACTCATCTTCACACAGATTCGTACGCGGATCATAAAGGGACAAAGACTTCTTGTCCCAAAAAATGGTCTCAGAAGCATCAGGCTTCTTAGACTGTGTGCCAAGTTTTGGAAATGATTTCTCATCGAATTCACAGTCATCAAGACTGCCTTAATTGCGTCCTCCGTGAGAGGTTCTAGGTATCTAATAATAGAGGGCAAATCAAACCCAATATAGATACTTAGACGACGCTGAGGACCCATTTTGGTCCTCTGAGGTGGTGATATTGGGACATACACCGCACAACCAAATACTCTCAAATGGGAGATATCTGGTGGTGCGCCATATGCTAGCTACATAGGGGATAATGTATGGCCACCAGAGGGCCTTATCCTAAAGAGCGATGCGGCATGCAGTATAGCATGCCCCCAAGCATCCACAAGCAATTGGGATTGCATGAGCAATGGACGTGCAATCCATTGGAGTCTCTTTATAAGAGACTCTGCTAATCCATTTTGGGTGTGAGCATAAGCTATATGATTATCAACTTCGATACCCGTTGCTCGGTAATAGTCATCGAAGACTTGTGAACTGAATTCGCCCGCATTATCAAGACGTAGTTTCTTGATATGGCTATAGGGGAAATGAGCCTGCAATCTAATTATTTATGCCCATAGCTTTGGGAAAGCTAGGTTGCGTGTGGACAATATGCACACATAAGACCATTTTGTGGATGCATCAATCAGTACCATGAAGTACCGAAATGGGCCACTTGCGGGGTGAAAAGGCCTGCAAATGTCGCCATGAATTCTCTCGAGGAAGCCAAGAGACTCTAATCCCACTTTCAGGAGGGAGGGTCTCGTTATTAGTTTTCCCTGAAAACAATGTGGACAAGGAAATTCACCCTTTTGAAGAATCCTATGGTTCTTCAAATTATGTCCACCGGATTCAGAGATGATGTGACGCATCATAGCTGATCCAGGGTGACCGAGTCTATTGTGCCAGAGTTGAAACTCTGGCAATGAAATGCACTTCTGGTGCTCAGTCATATTAGCTTCTATTGGTTGAATATACATGTGGTAGAGACCCGACGGGAGTCCCTTAAATCGTTTGTAGATGGTCTTCTAGTCATCTTCTTGACGAGTCACATACATATATTCAATATTTTCTTCAGCTCTAGTTTCTAAGCGATATCCATTAAAACAAATATCTTTGAAACTTATGAGATTTCTATTGGATTTTGGAGAGAATAATACATTTTGCATTTTAAATCTTGTGTTATTTGGGACCAATATGATTGCTTTCCCAGATCCTTCGATTATGTTGGACAGTCCCGAAATTGTGATAACAGGACCATCATATTTGTTTAAGCTATAAAAATAGCATGGATCGCGAAGGATAGTGTGCGTTGAGGCACTGTCCACTAGGCACTCATACTTCATCTATATATAAGCAAAATGAAAGTTTATTTAAGTAAATGAAAAACTTCCATACAAATAAAAGTGCTTTCAAAGCAAACTACAGATGACATAGATTTAAATGCATAAATATAAAGATAGGGCTCGATCGAGCAGATCGTCATTCTCGAAGTCTTTTGCAGTGAACTTGGTTGGCAGTTGAATAGCCGCCAAGTTTGTTTCAGGCGGAGGCTTCTAGTTTGCCTGATACATATCCTAGAGGTGGAGAGGAATGCAGCAGTTTCTGGACCAACGTCCAGTCATGCCACATCTTTGGAATTTATCCTCCTAGATCTTCTTAGGAATTGACACTGGACCGGTGTTCTTACGCTTTCATGTGAAGTTTTCTTCCTCTGGTTGTTGTTGTTCTGGGGTGGTACTCTTGTTGGCTTCATTTCAGCTTTCCCTTTGTTCTTTCTAGCCTTCTTCTTGTTTTTCCACTTCTGGGGAGAATCATGGTGGGCATCAAGGAGAGGGGCAGCACCAGGGGGCACAGATTATGAGTGGTCAGTAGTAAGTCCCTATTCTGCTCTGCCCTAAGAAGGCAAGAGAGTAAATCAGAGAACTTCGTGAAATTACGTTCATGGTACTGTTGCATGATGATGGCATCTTTCTCGTGGAACGAGGTAAATGTCTTTTCCAACATGTGGTGCTCCGAGACTTCTTTACCACACAAATTAAGGCGCGAGGTGATATTATGAAGTGCTGAGTTGTACTCAGCAACGGACTTATAGTCCTGAAGATGGAGGTTTTCCCACTCATAACTGGCATGTGGCAGTATGACATCTATCTGATGCTTATAACGTGCCTCAAGTGCTGTCCACAACTCAAGAGGGTCTTCTACCGTTAAGTATTCGGCCTTTAAGGTCCGATCTATGTGTCTCCTGATATATATATAATGGCTTTCGCCTTATCCATGTCGGAGACTACGGTAGTAGAACTGCTAGATGGCTGTGCCGATTCAGGGGCATTACTAGCAGTTGTTCCGGCCGCTGCAGGGGCCAGGATTGAGTGTAGAAGTGCCATAGAACGCAAGTGAAACTTCAGGTCCACTCGCTAGCTAAGATAGTTCTTTCCTGCTACGTCAAGAACCTCGAAATCGACGCTAGCCAATTTTTCCATTTTTATCTATGCAATTAAAATATAAATGAATTATTATTTGTGAAAAAAATAAATTCACGAAAAAATTTAAATAAATAAGCAGTCGTGTGGCGATCGGCCAGATACCCTTTAAAAATGTCCAATAGTGTCCGATTACAGTCCATAAAAATGAAATACAAAAGAAATGAAAAATACAAATTGAAAACCCATTTTAGGTCCCAGCATATTGCAGATTTCATCTTCGTCTTCAATTTGGACGAGCTCTGGTCATTTAGCATTTTACATTATAACCTCGCTACAATTCCTCTCAAAACAGAAAAAGAAAGCGAGGAAAATAAAAAGGTGTATCAAAATGGCCGATCCAAAACCACAAGATTAAATTATTTATAACATCCACGCAGTTTTATATTTGCTACAGGCAAATAATAATTTTGCAACATCACAAACATTTCAAAATTCATCAAACACAATTTATTGGATAAAAATATTAAAATTACGTTAAAATATTACTTGGACCACAGGGAAACGTCATTACCCGTTAGGTTAGATAACTAACCTAACGACAGAGCGGTCTCAGGATCCTTGTAATCATTTAAACGTAAAATAATGTTTTATCCAATATTAAATAATGAGATAAATGGTTGAAATTAAACAGATAAAATAACATTACCCAAGTATTAAGATAAAAGCCCTTAGGCTCGATGCGATCTTCAGGACCAACAACGAAAATTTATTTATTTTTATTTATGGGTTATAAGGGCTTATAGCCCATATGTTATAGTAACGCAAATTAATTATTTAGCTTCCAAAATGAAATTGACTACAATTTCATCATCTCCCCCAAATTACAATTTCGTGATCTCCTCTAAATTTGCTTCGCAATTTTAAATCCCCAAATTTTGTCAATAAACCCCCAATTCTAATTAAGATCCCTCGACAGGGGAGGAAGATATTCAGATTGCTGCCGCGAGGAGCCCCCTGACTGGGAGGGGCATCGATCGAAGAGGCCGTCGCGAAGAGCCCCAACAGGGTGGGGGGGGGCAACAGTGAAATCCGAGGCCCCCCCCCCCCCCCCGAGAACAAGGGACAGTGATGGATTCTCCCCCAGTCAGAGGGGGATGGCGACAGAAGATTCCCCCGTCAAGGGGGGAGGCGACAGAGGAGCCCCGTCAGGGGGGCGACAACGAGGAGCCCCCCTCCGTCGGGGGGGCGGCGACAGAGAACCCCCCCCGTCAGGGGCGGCTGTGACGAGGAGCCCCCTGGGGGGGCGACGATTTCGAAAAAGGGGCAGGCCCCCCTCCGACAGGGAGGGGGAGACGAATTGGAAAGGGGCTGGCCGGAGTGGGGAACAGCAACAACGACCCTCCTTTCATATTTTCCGATCGCGGATAGGCCCCCTTCAGGCGAATGGAATTTCGCCTCGATTTCAATTTTGATTCGCCCAATACAAAGTCAAATTCAATTTGCATTGGGTTTTCCCAATTCGAATGTGAATTTTGCCTGTGTTAATTTATGCCCAAATTTTGAGCTAATTTATTCGATGATAATTAATTTTGCCCAAAATTTTGTTAGTCAGTGGGGAGAGGAAGCAATCAAATCAATTTTAAAAAACCCCTAGATCAAATTCAATTTCATATTTAGCATGCTAAAATGACGATCTTAGGGAAAAATAATTGTACCTCTAGATCCGATAGATCTAGCGATGATCGTCGAAAAAGATTAGAATGAATCCCCTGCTTCTGATGCCCCGTGGAAAACGCCACAACGATTCGCTGCAACAAAAGATTCCAACGTGCGACGAGGATAATTTGAGGGGATTATTAGGAGAAGCTCAAGAAAATTGAGAGCTAACGTGCTGATACCGTGTTGGAAATCAAGAGAGTGAGTGGCAAAAAGCCATGGTTCTCTATTTATTCACAATAGTAGAATGCCAAGGACATGGGATACCAAAGGTCTCCATTAGTTAGCTTGATGGGAATAATGGGGGGATAAAGATGTTTGGCCTACCTTAGTCATAACAAAAGTGACATTTTTATGATGGTTGTTATTTTTCTCTAGCGGTTTGCAACCGCCAAAATTAAAATGTTTGTAGCGGTGAAAAACCGCTACAAACAAGCATCATAGATAATCATCTTCCAATTTCGCTTCGATTGCTCTGATTTCTCCGTCATCTTCAAACTTTTCTTCGATCTCTTCCGACTTTGCTTCGTTTGCTTCGATCTCTTTCGACTTTGCTTCGATTGCTCCGATTTCTCCGTCATCTTCCAACTTTGCTTCGATCTCTTCCGAATTTGCTTCGATTGATTCGATCTCTTCCGAATTTGCTTCGATTGATTCGATCTCTTCTGACTTTGCTTCAATTGCTTCCGACTTAGGCTGCAAATCGCGACGACCTAGGCTGCAAATCACGGCAATCGTCGGAGATCCCCTCAGATATTTTTTGAAATGGTTTATAAAATGGTTTCAATTTTTTCAATGCTCACATGGTATTTCTTTTTTCCCCGTAGTTTGCTCCTCCCACATACGTCGCTAGCTATTGCCAAGTTTCTAGGAGGTGAAGCTATGTATTCAATTTTGTTGATATTTTTTCGTTTCATGTTGATTTTCGGGATTTAAGGTTGTGGGATTTTTGGGATTTACGGCATGCGTTAGTCTTTGTGTACCACTCCGTTGTTAATTGGCTGTCAGCATTTTTGAAAATTGCCTATGTTTGGTTGTGAATTATTTCTAAATTGTTTCAGAGCAGAAAAAGACTTTGGTGTTGTGTGCTTGTGGTCCTGGAGACAGGGATTGCAAAGGTAAGGGCCATTTGGCTAGTGTCATGTAGAAAAAAACTTTCCTTTTCATGGTGACTGTGTGAAGAGAATATTGATGCTACAATGTGAGAGTAGTGTCTTGCAATCAGAGCGAAGTGGTGCGAGTGTGTGGGTATGTGGGGGAATCAGCTGACAGCAAAGAAACTTATAATGTGGAAAGAAAACTCTTTGCTCTTGGCCTTGATTTAGGGTTCCAATGAGCAAGATGAGATGGTTTGGTTTGTTTGTTAGCAGGTGTTGTTAAGTTGTGGATAAATTCTTTGTTTGGCTCTTAATTGTCACGATTAGTCGTGTATTATACTAATATAATCTTTTATCTGCTAATTAGTTGTTTGGATAAATTCATCCATGTATATAAGATTATTACGAGATGAGATTGAAGATCATGTCATTCCCTATGCTTATCTGGTGTGGAAGTCTGTCTTGTGTGGTGTCCTAACAGTAGTCTATTTGCATATATTTGTGCCAATATGGAATATTTGAAATGTCTGAATCTGATCTCTATTTGCATATATTTGTGCTAATATCGATGGCAATAAATTATGACCGCCTTGAAATATCCATCCGTATAATATTCACTTTATAATCAAATTAGATACTGATATTGGGACATGTGCTTCGTTGAATATTCACTTTGCGATGCATTTCTTACTTATGTTCAAGGTTCTCAAAGGATGTATTACTATTCTAGGTGTAAAATAGAAGCAATATATAATCAATAACTAAATAGTTCTTGTTTCTAAATTAATAATGTATCTTTTAAACTTGGTATTATGTCTATTAATTTCATGAATTAACTTAAAATTGTGAATATAAATGGACATTCAAAATGTCCTAATCTGATTCGTATCCACAACTAAGTGTAAGAGGATAATAGCAATCTGTATTCGTCCTGTCACATGATATAGGGTTTGATTGTCGTATTGTCTCTATTTAGATGTTCATGTGACATTGTTCTGTGATCTGGTTGACACAAGTGGCAAGTCTGATGATTTATGTTTATATAATGTGTGAGTGTCCTGGAATTCCATATATGCCATAGGGTCACCGGCAACCGTATTTCTTAGCTTGAAAATTTATGTAGACCTATTACTTTGTTCATACATGAAATTCTATATGGCAAAGACCTTGGGGTGGCATTAGAGTAACCAATGTTCAAATCCCATGAATCAAACGATTAAATAGCAGATTATTACTGCACAAAAAGCTTGTGTTTTGGGCCATGAAGGAAGGGGTCTCAACTTGCAGGTCTACAATATAAAAATATATTAAACCCCATCACAACTTCAGAGTTTTGGTGAAGCACGCCTGGGAGTTTTTATGAGTGTCAGAGATTTTAAATATATCAGAGAATGGAGGAGCAGCCATAGTTGAGGAGAGTGGCTCTGTTTGCAAAGGAGATGTATTGACAATGCCATTCTGCGGGCTTGGTGTGAAGCACGAGTTGGCTACTGAAGTGTCACCTTTTGAGTTGATTCTAATGACAAGAGCTACTAGGTGGAAGAAATCTTTTTTGACCCACTGTGAGGTCAAATGAACTAGTCAAACGTTTGATATCATTAATCCTAGAGAAGTGCGTCATCAATTTGAGATGGTATGATGGGTTGGGCCGTTGATTTCCAAGTTTGTGGTACTTTATGAATGGATTGCTATGCTTAATACAAATGTTATTATTCGATTTGTAGTACAAACTACAGAAGTAAGCATTACATCATGAAAAAAATGCATGATTCATGATACTTTTATATTAATAATCATAAATGTAATCCACCAAATGGTTGTTTGACACTAAGAGACATTAGAATACCCATAATTAACAATATTCTTCAAAGTAATTACTGTATTATAGACTACCAATTTGCTTAGCATGTCATATGTGGAATGTTTATATCAAAATTTGAAATCTTTGTTTCAATTCCAATGCCAGCCGATGATGTAATATTGGCACCAACCATATCAAAAATATCAGGTGACACGTATTGGAAGAATAGGTCATTAAGTATTGGTTGTATTTGCTTAGCATGATGTTTGTTTGCAGGTAGAACTTCATCTTCAGCAAGTGATTCAATTATCCATGGGCTATTTCTATCATCCGTGACAATATATCCTATTTTTTTAACACACTTCATTAATGTGTCATTTTCATTAGCTATCTAAATTAATCAGCTCAACTTCAATTTTTTCTTTTCAATAATGTAAACTCTTACTAAATAAAGACCAGATGATGCTGTACATGTTTATCAAAACTTGGATACTTTCACATGTGCCGATAAATAGAGTCTGTTTGTATCCACCTGCAAGTCAGATCGATATGGTCAGCATGTGTCGGTTTCTGTGATTTTTTGAACGCTGATATTGACTATTAAATGTGATTCTTTTAACCATTCTATAGAATAAATAGAATATCAAGATTTGACAATCAAACCCAATATCTCCTCTTGTATTAGTTGTGACATGATATAAGTGAAAGAGGATAATACCAAGTTAAGTGGCTTAAAAGAAAGTATGTTGTTGCTTGTCGTATTGTCTCTAGTTGTATGTGATATTTTAGAGATGCGATGAATTTGGGGGTTTTTTTCCTGGAACAGTATGAGCATAATATATGCATTTGCTTATTACCTTATTTGAATTCTTAATCTCCATTTTATGGTTTTGGGATCTAATAACTTTATGTTGTGAAATGTTTCAATCAACAGCTTGGAATATGGTAATCTTGATAGGCCCGAGTGCGACAAACTTCTTACAATATACCAACTTGTTGCTGAACAGACTAAAGAGGTAAATATATCATGTAACAATCAACTTCATTTAGTACCTTGCATCGTCTTCAGTTAATTACATTGATCGGTTCCTTTTGGCTTGGAGTGAGAATCTTGGATAGAAAGGGCAACGAGACTTTGTTGCTTAAAGTATCTGAATCCATTCGATACATCACACATGATTATGCTAATGTAGTCCTATGTTATCACTTCTGTCTCTCATTTAAGCCGTTAAGGTTTGGTAACCTGCTGCACAGACACTTGGGTCTGTTCACCATATTAGAGCAACACGAAATATTGGACCTCAACAGGTTTAAGGACTGCATGACGAATGAGAATGATGCGATTGCGTGCAAGTTGGACAAGCATGCGAAGGGGAAGAGGGTCGATGTGCCCAAGTACGAGAGGGGGTGGACGAATGTGTTCAAGATGATGCCCAGGTACGTGAAGAGGATTCTAGTAAGGTTTTTGCTGCTTAATTTGGGGTCGACATCTACCCATTCAACGTAACAGGAGAGCCTGGATACGTCTATCATTGCCATGTAAGTTTGTTAAACTCATGTTCCTATCTTCGTATTCTCCGTTAATTTTAATGGAATATATTTTCTTGATGCTATGCAGATATTGATCATGATGACAATGTGATGATGAGGCCATTGGTGCTTACACCATGAGAATAGAATGTTTCATGGTGATTGCTTAATTGTGAGGATTTATTGTTCAACTGCAAACGGTGTACTTTCATTTTGGTTGTTGAATGTGATTATTTACGGGGATTTGGACGGTTGTTTATAAAACTTTCTTGGCGCTGAAAATACCCTCATTGATGGAATCAGAGTAGAGCTTTTATGATTGTGTTTTGGTTGGATTAAGACAAGAATAAAGGAACATGACTACTGCGATGAGGAATTAAATTAGTTATCGGTGCATATTTTTAAATAAATATTATGCAGATATTTTTTATAAATTAATTTAGTTATTGGCGGTTTAGAACCACCACAAACAGGGTTTAGTTTTTATTTTTTAAAAAAAATTGATTTGGTTTGTGTCAGTTTAGAACTGCCACAAACAACCATTGACATAAACTTGTACCGGTCCCTAACCGCCATAAACATCTAGTATTAAATTAATTTTTCGTAATAAATCACCTGTCAGAAATAATGGTTACAACGATTTTGAACCGCTACAAAATAGTGTTGCATGCGGTTCGTTTGGCGCGGTTCGTAACCGCCATAAAATATGTTTCTCATGCCTCATTTTGTAGCGGTTCTCTCAACCGCATGAAACTTTCGTAGTAGCGGTTACGACCAGCTAGTAACTGATTCGGCAACCATTTCTACCATTCATCCTTCTACCATTATTTTAGAGATTCAATTACAAGTTATTCTTATGATCATTTTTGTGCTTAAATTCAATTAATTGATTTTGATCAAAAGGGTTTGATTTCTATTTTGGCCACATCATTCACTTCATATATATTGGCTATATGAATCTTGTGTTACTCATTTCTACAAGTTTTGTAAAGCCTTTGAAGAAGGCTTAGAAATTGTATTCCCATGTGTGAAGGGAAAGTGTTGTGTTATAAGTGGAAATTCCTAGTTGAGTTGTAACTAGGTGCTCGTAAATTCCTAGCAAGTGGAGCTAGGTGTTTCTACAAGTCCTCCTTGTTGAGTTGAGGTAAGATTGCTCTCGGGTTTGGGAGCTAATGGATTGTTTGCTGGACGTATGCCAAGGTTGGGCCGTATTAGGGTAAATCATGGTGTTTGCGTTTTGTCTCTCTTACTCTTTATTATTGCTTGTAATCTTTTATTCCGTTGTTATCATTTCTTTTTGTATTACAAGCTGTAACGACCTGCTCTCTAGGATACCCGAAAAATACGAATCCGTCCCAAATATTCCTAGAGCAGTGAGTATTACAAAAAGAGAGAGAGAGAGAGAGAGAGAGAGAGAGAGAGAGAGAGTACAAGAAGAATATGTAGGTCACTGTGCACATGTCCGGAAGTGCAAGTAATGCTCCAACACAGAGAGTAAAATAAAAAAACGTAAAAAGTCCAACATTCCTTATTATTAAAACAAAGGAACATCTTTATTTACATCATCTCAACATCAAGTATAAAAGTGGAAACCAGAAGAATTCCCAGAAAACCCCTAAAAGATAAAAAGGTCCACACCGGTACAACTCACTCCCTAGACTACCATGAGAACCAACTGAAGAGGCTGCCCTCTGAGGACTCCATCTCTACCACAAACTGGGAGCTAACTCCTTAGTCAGGTCTACTCTGGCTATACTGTTCTTTGTAAGGATCGCCTTACCCTTGCAATACTAACAACACACACTAGAGGGGGGGGGGAGTGAATAGTGTAATGACAATAAAATTGTCCAATTAAAATTTAACTTACAAATGCGGAATTATAAATGCTAGAGGAATTAAAAGGCACAATCAATCCAAACGCAAACACAAAGTTTTACCCTGGTTCCCCAAACTTGGGTACATCCAGCCACACCAATATTCACTATAATCCCACACAGAGAAGTGAATACAAATCTCACAAGGAGATACCCCACAAAGAGGATTTATGCCCTACACAAGGACCCAACCAATCCTACACGAGGATCAAGACTCAAACACAGAGAATCACTAACTCCCACTCAGAGAATTAGGGTTAGTCCTACACTAGGACACTAAACTCCCACAAAGAGAGTTACTCCCACAAAGAGAGTTATTCCCACAAAGAGAATATCCTAGTCCCACAAAGAGACAACGTCCCACAAAGAGAGACACATCTAATTCCCACAAAGAGAATTAGAGACACAAATTCACCAAGTAAAGTAAATATTTTTACCTATGCCTTGAGATGCTTATTCATGAATGAATGCAAGGCATGGAAGAGGATCTCCAAGTGTTGTGATATGCTTGAAAGCACTTGGATGAATTCCTTTGAGCTGGACTTCAATGCATGAAGAAGAATGAGAGCTCTTGAGAGGGAATTGAGGGAGTTTGTGAGTTGCTTATAGATCTCTTGAGATATTCAATAGCATCAAGACGTATAAGAGATGGCAGCACACTCATATATATAGGAGCCCTATATCAAAACCCAAAACCCAAGGAAATAGCTAAAGAATCGATTCTGCAACGGCTAGAAACTGGGCGAAAACGACAGGAACAGTCGACTGATGATCAAAAGACAGTCGATTGATCAACGGATAGAAAATATCCAACGGCTATAACCTGAGCCAGGACAGTCGACTGATGAAGACATGACAGTCGACTGAGAACAGGACAAACGCCTGTAAATCCTTCAGCAGGCGACTGCTGTAAGGGATGGAATAAAACAGAGAGCTGCACTCTTTCTCCAGTTAAGCACACAGGCGACTGATGTCAATAATACAGTCGACTGTCTATTAGTCAGGCGACTGTAAAACCTTAATCAGTCGTCTGCTGAATAAGATGGAGAAAAGACAGAGAGATGTAGAGATTGCACTTACGCTACTCAGGCGACTGATGACCAATCTACAGGCGACTGTAAACTGACCAGTAGTCGACTGTGCGTAAAGCTCAAGTTTGAGTCAATTGAAAGTTGACTTGAGCTGTGCAAATCAGGCGACTGTAGAAGGATCTACAGGCGACTGGAAATCACCCAGTCGACTGTGTTTCCTTCAGCATGCGACTGATGGAAAGCCAGAGACTCCAAATGAGTCTTTGGATAGAGTGAACCTATTGGGTTGGATTCTATGATAATCCTAAGGCTCACTAAATGGTTAAATGCATATGCATGAATGAGTAAACCATCTAACAAGGCATTACATTAATCCTAGACTCAAAAGAGAGAGAAAGCAATAAAGTAAATTACATGGATTACAATGCTTTCCTTAGAGTCTAAATCTTCAATCTTGATGCCTTGATTGCTCTCCATCATCTCCAAGCTTTGGCACTCCTTGAGTCCAAGCAATGGTCCTTCTTCACTTGATGTCCATCCTTGCACCAAGTGATTAGTCTCCAAGAAAGATATTCTTGAAATAAACTGAGAGACTAAAACATGAGAGTCATTAGCAACAACATAATGTTGTGATCATCATCAAAATAAGATTGGTATGAAACACCAATACTCAACATTCTTAAACTTGGAAAAGTAAATGGGATACGTCAACGTGTGACCCAATATGAAATCCTAACATCACTAAGTAGGGTCTAGTTTAGAATTGGTCCCTAACTAATAGTATATCTACTTATGATACAATGTCCATATGAGTAAAGCATAAAAGTAAACAAGTATATCGCATAAGTGCTGAAAGGAAAAGCTGAAGTACAGAAGAACATAACGACAATTACAGATTAAATTAATCTTAGAGTTAGACATTTAGTTATCATTTGGAAACCTGAGTAAACCATAAAACCTAAGGTACTGGACCTCACCCAAGGTGGGTGGAAAAATGGTACCCCGCAAGTGGACACGAGCACCGTAAACGGGGCCTCTCGTAACTTCTCCTTTCGGAAGTGAGACAATTCTCGGGTTTTTTTTGGCAAAATGGAGGAAACCATCAATTACCTAATGGTGCATCATGAGTACACCATCGGCCTCTCCACATATGCCCAACTCTCCCTTTCGGGAGTGCGAGGGAGAATATGTATATCTTCACATGTCCAGTCTTTACCTTTATAATTTACTCGGTTTTCACTTGGCCCGTATCTGGAAACTCACCCTTCTTAGGATGGATCGAGAATTCCAGAAAATTATCACTTGGCCTCACTCCCAGTTCTATAATTGCATCTGTAAATCATTCAGCGTTCTCAATTACTACTTTTACATTTCCATTACTTTAATCAATTTTCCAATAATGAGCATCGCTTTCATATGCACTATAACATCATATGTTTCCAATTAACATATAACTCCATCATCCTTAATGTGAGACAAATCATGGTATGAAGCATCTTGTCATAACGTATGCTAAAATGAGTAACATGACATTTGTGTGACACAGTACAAGCATAACATAATTTACCACATGGATAACAACATTACATCCATAAGCATGAATGTCACCATTCTTAGCATCATAATTTCCCAAACTTTAGTATGATATTTATATGACAATTATAGAATTCTGTTTTGAATCGCGAATCTGATATATCAGTCTAAAACAATTATTTCAAGCCATAATCTGAGTTAGAGCTGAACATAAATCGTAGGTACTTAAGTGGTGTTTCCAAATTGTCTAAGCTTGCATCATTTGTAGGTTTATAGTAAGAGTTATGGTATTTTCCCATAGTGTAGTAAAATCTGTGTAAAAACTGACACTATGGTACAAGTCATCTGTTTACACCTATTTATAATCAAAATTTGGCTTCGGTTTCTAGAGAGTTGTAACTAACTTCGTTATCTTTTCAAATCATCTTGAATGATCAATTTTGGAATTTTTTACTAACAGTTATGAATTTTTGAATATGCATGACAGAGTTGAAATAAAATACATCACCTCATTTATTTGACTATACTTAAGTTCTACCCAGATTAGCATGTATAACCTTAGCTTATATGTTACATGATTTCCATCATTGCTAATTAATAATTCACACATAATGGAACACACAATTCATGTCAAGAAGCAACATCTTTGAATATGAACATGTTAAGACAATAACATAACTGATGACACAATCCAAATTGCAGCGAAAATGTAAACATTCATGAACAATGATAGTTATCATCAAATTTCTTTATGAATTTGGTAAAACTTACTAAATGAAAGTTGTAGAGAATGAAGTTTTCTTCTCAGATATGAAAAATCATAAGTTCTAAGCAATTAGGCTAATTATTACAGCTTAAACTCCACATGTGACAAAAACTATCTTTAAGACTAAAATATTGAGCCTTAAAAAATCTGATATTTATATTAATTTACAGTCAGAATCTCAGTGAGGGCCAAATACAAAAGTTGTAGATAGTACACTTACCTTTTCAAATTGACCAAAATCATAACTATTAGATCACTACAGTGGGAGTTCTAATTTTTTTGTAACATGGTGTAGATTCTGGCAGAATTTGATACTACTGCATAGATTAACTGTTCAGTCGAAATATAAACAGAATTTGGCCGATGTTAACAAAAAAAAAGTTGGAGTTAACTGGTTTAGCTGTCCAAATTGTATTTTTCATGATTTTGACATACTAAAATGTAAATCATACATAGATGAATTTACAGTAGAAATTATCTTCCAAAAACAGCCAACATAAAACTTGAAAACTAGCTAAAGTTAATTGAACTCCTACTAAATCAATTCTAAAACTAAATCCTAACTAAGATGCTATGAATCCTACCTCAAATAATTCCTTCTTTCAACTCTATGGCCCATCTTACCCTTGAAGACCCCATCAATTCTCAAGCTTCCTTTACCATCCTCTAAGCTCCAATGCTGAAGGTTGAATGAGGGAATTGTATGTTTCAATGGGCAATGGGGTAGTTGATGGTGGAAGAGAATGAGGGAGGTGTTATACTTGGTGGTGCAAGTGAAAAGCCTCCCATTGGGTTCGGCCTCAAGTGGGGGAGAAGAGATGGAACGAAAACAATTTTTGGGATCTTTTGTTTTTTTATGTTTTCTTCTTTCCTCCTTTCTTTCTCATTTCTCCTTCCCTTTTTTAAGCAACTCATCATCATCATCATTATCTTTGTTAATCTCAAGCCATGTGCTAGGTGAGGTGGCAAAGTTAGTTGGGAATTAATGAGGTAATGACACCTCAAGTAGGATATGGCATGGTGTGATTAAAGGGGCTAATAATATGACACATATTTAGCCATAGGTGTCTCCTTAGGATTTTTCCAACAATTTCTGATTTAGAAAAATTGGAATACCTGATAATACCATATACCCCCACAAGATACTATGTATACCCTTTAATATTTTATCCAATATAATTCAATTGAAGTTGTTGCACCCATGGGCCGGCCCTCGAGAGAGTTGCTCGACTGAAGATATAAGCCCACAAGGCCCATGAAAGAATCCTGAAACTAACTCAATCAAAGCCCACATGTCATACGCTCATTCCGCTCCCACCTATCGAATGCAGGGTTGAAGGTGGGCTCATAAGTTGTGGGGACGTTGGCGAAGGTTACCACTATTAAGGGGGAGGATCATGGCACCATAATAGGTGACTGTTATCCTTCCAACGTCAGTGAGGAGACCTCAAAAGTCATAAATACACAAGAGCTGAACAGAATAAAGGGATCCGAAGGTATGAAACTTAGTATACTGATATTCTGCATTCCACTTGATATTTCTTCATCAAAATATCTTACGACATCTGACTTGAGACGAATCTTCATGGGTTGATCTCATAGCTCTAAGCTCCCTCCTAAGTTCCCATTCTAACTTAAGCATCGGAGGGGATTTGAGTTGGAACCCAGATCCGATCCCCTGACTTTCCTTTGTGGTGCAGGAAGCTCGTGGAGTGATTCAACAGGAGTGTCATACCTCTATTAACGATCGTTCGAGACTCGATCTGCTCAGAGGGTCGAACGAGCATCACAAACTCATTTCCGCTACCAACGACCTCGGTTCTACCAACTAGGGTCCAACTCAATCTGCTAACGAGGCTCCACCTCGATAGAAGAGTTCGTGTCAGTCCAAATATTGTTATCGCCATTTTTGGCCTTAACAGTTGGCGTCGTCTGTGGGAAAGATTTGTCGACATCCCGAAACAGCACACAAGCAATGTTAGATGAACCCAGTCACCTCAGACCAAACCTTGGTCCAACTGTGACCTAGAACGCAACCATTGTTCAAGTCAAGGATGTTGAAGACTATGCATCTTCATCAAAGGGGCCCATAGTACCCAAAGTGTCTTAGGAACAATTCGAACGATTTACTGAGCATGTCGAAAAGAGCATCAGGGTATTGGTCGCCATGGTGTAGCAAAGCATTGGGCACTCGCCACCAGCAATTGAGCAACAATCGCCTTTAAATCCAGCTCCGGAACATACGAAGGAGGCTGCTACTTCTAATGATCCTAGAGATCCAAGGGCAGATCGACTGGAGAATGCATCGCTCAATACAACAACTACATCTTACCGGAATGGGGAGATGTGGAACAACAACCATGCCTTTGGGCACCAAGGATGTCCTAGTCCATCCAACAATGGACAAGCCACCCGCAACATCTTGGAGCAGGTAATAGATCGATTCACTCAGGGCCCCACCCTCTTGAATTTCCTGGGGGCAATGAGAGGAGGGAGGAAGAGGAAAGCCCCAAACGTTCCTCTGGCACTACTCACTTGCAAGGCGTAGATGAGGATCCCAACTTACCATTCCTACTAATCGGTGAACACTGCTGAAGAAGAACATCACATCTGCTCCTTTCCTCACGAAGTTCAAACTACCCTCCCTGTAGACATACGTTGGCAAGGGCGACCCATGAGAGCACATCCATAGATACCAAAACGTGATGCTACTTCATGGAGCTGACGAACCATACCTTTGTCGAGCTTTCCACACCATGCTTACCAAAGCGGAAGACGGATGGTACAATGGGTTACCTGATGACTACATCGGGTCATTTGACGAGTTGTCTGACCTGTTTTGCGGGCAATTTGTAGCAGGACGATGCCATAAAAGAAAGTCTTCATATCTTTTCTCTTTGAATCAGATAGAGAAGGAGTCGATCCGATTCCTCGTCCGGCGATTCAAAAGGCTAGAGGTAAAAGATACCTCTGATGTGACTGTTATTATGGCTTTTATCCAAGCAGTCCGAAACAAACACCTGTTGAGGGTCCTCCACCAATCTCCACCGAATAACCTCGTGGAGTTGTTCAACATGACCGATCGGTTCATTGTATCTGAAGAGGCACTTGAATTTGTGGAGAACGACACTCCTACTCGTCGTAGAGAAGAAAAGCGAGAAAAGCAACACCAAGGAACCCCTCATCAAGATCTTCAAAATAAGCGACAGAGGGAAAGGAGCCCTTGGAGCAAGGAATGCCCTACACATGCCAGAGCAAATGCCCCCAAGGCAGAAGTCCTAGCGTACGCTCCACGAGAAGATCTCACCAATGAACATATTAAGAAAAATAGGTATGAGAAAGGGATGATCTCAAATTCTGTAAATATTACAATGATTACGGGCATGACACCGACGATTGTTGAACACTGAAGAAGGAAATCGACGCGCTATTCAATCATGGTCATCCCAAGAGGCCCGGTGATGACCCTCCAGGCAAAGAAGGGACCTCAAAGCAGAAAAGCAAAGGGCCAATGGCTGGGTCACCTGTCACCAAATTGGTTATTAGCATTCTTTTGGACAAGAATCAAATAAAATCCATGCGAAAACAACCCTGAGCAAGATCAAAACGGATGTACGCTTTTTTCTTCTATGCCAAAGCATTTTTTCGCATTAATAAAGGCCGTTCTTTCCTTTGAAAATGTCTCTCTTGAACATAGCACACATGAATTATGTGAGAATCACTCCGTCTAACGCTGAGTTACAACCCGAGGAGCATACTACTCATGAGGATACAATACTTAGTAGGAATTCAAATGGACCGTGATTATTTAAATTCATATTGCCTCAATGAAAGCAAACTTGGATCCTATTCAATCGTCAGCCATAAGCTAAGGGGCCACCACTCGCAACTGAACGACCCAACTATGTCGTCAGCCATAAGACGAAGGGGTCACGTCACTCGCTACCAAACGATCCTATTTGGTCGACAGCCGTAAGCCGAAGGGGCCACTCCCTTGCAGCTAAATGACCCAACTATGTCATCGACCATAAAACGAAGGGATCATGCCCCTCACTACCGAACTATCCTATTTGGATGTTAGCCATAAGCCGAAAGGGCCACCCCTCGCAACTGAACGACCCAACTATGCCGTCGGTCGTAAGATGTAGGGGTCACATCCCTTGTTATCGAGCGATCTTATTCAGTCGTAAGCCGTACGCCAAAGGGGTCATTCCCTCGCAACTGAACGATCCAACTATGTCATCGACCATAAGATGAAGGGGTCATGCCCCCTTGCTACCGAACGATCCTATTTGGTTGTCAGCCGTAAGCCAAAGGGGCCACCCCTCGCAACTGAACGACTCAATTATGTCACTGGCAGTAAGAAGAAGGGGTCCTCGCTACCGAACGATCCTATTCGGTCGTCAGTCGTAAGCCAACGGGGCCACCCCTCGCAACTGAATGACCTAACTATGTCGTCGGCCATAAAATGAAGGGGTCACACCCCTCGCTACTGAACGATCCTATTAGGTCTCAGTCGTAAGACGAAGAGGCCACCCCTTCTCAACTGATTGACCCAATTATGTCGTTGGTCGTAAGACGAAAGGGCCACGTCCCACACTACCGAATGACCATATTCGGTCGTCAGCCGTAAGCCGAATGGGTCACACCCTCGCAACTGAGCAACCCAACTATGTCATCGGCCGTAAGACGAATGGTCATGCCCCACACTACCGAATGATCCTATTCAGTCATCTACGGTAAGCCGAAGGGTCCACCCCCTCGCAACTGAATGACCCAACTATGTCGTTGGCTGTAAGATAAAGGGGCCACCCCCTCGCAACTGAACGACCCAACTGCGTCGTTGGCTGTAAGACAAAGGGGCCACCCCCTCGCAACTGAACGACCCAACTGTAGGGAAATTGGGCGTTCCCTTAGGGCACAAAAACTCTAGTCCCGTCCTAAGTCGGACGGAACATAGACAGAGAAAACAAAAGCAGCGGAAGAAAAACTATGTTAACTAAATTAACATGCAAGTTAAAACAATTTTAACTTGGCCCTAAGGTCCAAGACCCTGTGCCAAGATCTATGCCGACTTGGGATGGGTCTGACCATCCCAAGAAGGATCTAGCCTACTGCGATTAAACTAAACTAATGCTAATAAACTACTTTAACCACATACCCGGAATCTCAGCCCTGGAGCAGGCGAGATGTTCCGCGCCGTCTTCCGAGCTGCTCCCGTCCCACGCCGAGCCGCTCCTTGAACCGCTCCCCGAACCGCTCCTCGAACCGCTCCGCATCCCGAGGCGATCAATCCCCGTGCCGCCGAGCCAACCAACCGCCGAAGAAAGTTTCACGCGAGTGAAACCTCCGCCAAGATTTCGGATCCAGAATCCGAACTCCTTTGAGGCTTTGCTAGAGCCCGCAGGAGTAAGGTAGAAATTTTAGGGAGATAGAGAAATATTTAATTTAAGCTTAGATCCGAGCGTGCTCCAACATTTACGAGAGCCGCTCAGATCTAGAGCTTGGGACGAGTTTTGAGAAAGGGGGGAGACCCTTATTTATATAGGCGGCGGACTCTCCCCTTTTCTCAAAATCCGATGTGGGACTAAAAATAGAGTTAATTTAAAATCAAGTTAGTTTGCACTTCAAAAGTGCAAACTTCCGTGAATTTTAACTCACTCACCGTTGAGCTTCAAGATCGATACAACCTATCAATACGACAAGCGTTCAATGGTGAACGCATAGGAAAAAACCGTTCGTCAATCGGAGTTCGTTTGACCCTCCAATTGAGTGTCCAAAGATCAGCCTACGGCTAGTTTTTCGCAAAAACCAGCCGTCAAATCTGCCATCAAACCTAGGGTTCAGCACCCTGAGGTGGGGCCTAACCTGTGGGTCCCACAGCCTCAAAGCCAGGCTGACTGGGTGCCTGCCAGACCTGGGCACGGGCGCCCAGGTCTGGCACGGGCGCCCAGGCGCCTAGGCGCGGGCGCCCAGGCGCCAGCCAGGCGCCAGGCGCCAGGCGAGCGCCCGGCCCAGGGCGCCTGGGCTCCCAGGCGCCCAGGGCGCCTGGGCTCCCAGGCGCCCAGGCCCGCCTGGGCGGCCCGCCTGGGCGCAGGCCCAGGCGCCCAGCGCCTGGGCCTGTGCCCAGGCCTGGCTGCCTGGGTTCCTGGCTCAGCCAGGTCTGACCAGGCACCCAGGCCAGACTTGGTCTGGTCTGGGTCAGCCTGGTCTGACCCGGTCTGATCTGTTTGGCTGTTTTGGCTCTATCTTGAGCATTTGGTGTCCGATTTGGACGCCGTTCGAACCTGGGCGTAGACCGGGACATTCCCGTCTTACCCGTGAACTTTTCCTTGCGTTTATTTTATTAAATATTTTATTAAACAATTTAATACGTATTTAATCGCTTTTGCATCAAATGCAAAATAGTCCCTATCTAAGCTTAAATTACCATATTGCATCAAATGCAATTTTGCATCAAATGCAATTATTCTCCCTAACTAATTTCTACCTATTACTAGACGAAGCATTGCACTCTGTGTGAGACCCTACAGCCTGACCCTTACAACAGGTTGGGCTCGAAGCCCTATACGGCAGTGACCACGAGCAGTGGTTGCCGTCCCTGCTTCAGGAATCATCATTATGTGGTTGACTCATTGACATGAGTATTGTCGGGACCACCTGACTGTTTTCGTGATGAATTCCGTAGTTATAGTCTTTTCGTCTAAACTGTGTCGTGTAGATCAAGTCTGGGGTACGGTCAAAACTGTCAACCCCAATAACTTGACTCCGGTTAGTTTCTATCGATCTTTAGTCAACTAATGTTGGACTTCTTCCAACATACTCTGCGCAGAGTTTTTACTAAAGACCGAACTAACTCTACGACACTAACTCCCATTGACCGGGAGAGACGAATCCTTTCTTGGTCATTACTCGCCTCGTACGTTTCAAGTGACACCCAATCAAAAGACCTTTCGACAGGCCTTGCCTCGAAGCTAGGTCAGTTGATCTAAGTGGCACTGTTCACGCACAGGTCCGTCAAAATGACCTCAAGTCAAAAGACCAACTATCCTATCATCACTCAGAGTTATCACTGACAGATTGGTCAATATAACCATATGATAACTCCGGTGGATCGTTCAGTGAACTCATTCTAATGAGCACCTGTGTCTCGTCTTCGACTTCGCCAAGTCAAGCGATCATGAGATCATCGCCACCGCTAAACGGTGAAGACTAAGACACAATGGTCTATCCGATGTTTCGATATCCTTGTCTCGGAACATCTACGACCACGAACCATTTCAGACTTATGCTACAGACGGTCAAACGTTTCTCCATGATCGAGATACTCATCTCGATACCCGTTTGACCTTGCATAAAGTCTCAGGACTTTACCTAAGTTGATATCTAATGTTAACTACATTACAATATAACTTAGATAAATTATTACCAAACAGCTTACTGTTATTTCGAACAAGATGTTTGTGCTATTCACACAGGAATAAATGGCCTCGAGGGCATAATATTCCTACATCTCCCACTTGCACTCAGGCCTATTTATCTCGATATCTAATATCGTTTTACACATAAGTTTTCTCGACTTCATGTGATAGAGCCTTCGTGAGTGGATCTGCTAAGACCGTCTACTCTATAGACTTAAGGGGTTTCTATGTTCATGTCAGACCAACCATTTGAATCTTATTCAAATAATTCATTTGGTCTGTCGGAATCTATAATATTTTATTTCCCTGGATCTTATCCAGTTCATCGTATCTTACGATAATAATTTCAAATTAGTTATTGGTCATTTCAAATGGTTCATATTCATTTCTGATAAATAATCAAACTCTTTGATTACTTAATTAAAATATATGTTCCATCTCTTTGATGTCTCGCATGTAATTTACACGCTCCCACTGACCTTGAAAACTATCTGGCTAATTCATATAAGTTGGTTCGTCTAAATCATATTTAGAAAAACGAACTTATAAGTGAATGTGTAAATTTTCATGGTCAACTTAAGCGTTTAAAGATTTACTTGCAAAAAGTGATGAAACATTTTCCTTGCGCACGTAAACTAAATTCTCAAATTTATTTACGCACACGGACCTTCATCAAGTTTTAAATCGGAGTCACTACTCCGAATTTTATCCTAGAAGTTGACTGAGTCATCATCAGTTATGATGTCTAACTCGACAATCCGTCTAACGAGATTCGAGTAATAATACAACTTCCTTACGATTGATTTATTGAATATATTATTGATAATGTCCATATAGAACATTATCAAAACCTAGGCATTACTATCTGGGACTTAACCCAGAGGGAGGACTTAACTCAGAGTCACTTTCAATGGATCACACTAAATCTAATTAAGTGTGATTCATACCTTTTAACACACTGATGTGTTAACAGACTTGACCTGAGAGAAAATCACATTTTCTTTTAATTACACAAGATTTTATGTAGCTAAGTATTTGACCATTCGATCTAATCGAATCAGTTTAAATACTTTAGTCATTTCGTATTTTATCAGACTTGTGTTTCATCAAGAACACGTGTCTTAATAAAATATACGAATAACTTATTTTGGTTAATCTAGACTCGGGTACATCAGTATGTACTAGACTGAGTTCGACAACTCATTCTCCCACTGTCTCACAGATGGGTTTCGGCCATTGTATCTAAGAGGCTAAGACTCACAAGTGTCCGTAGACTTCATAATACGAGAGGTCAGACCCCTCTTTATGTGACTTGTGAAGCTTAATCTCTAGATGCGGCCTAGTCTAATTTTACCATATAAGTTTGCTACTATCTTGTGTATTTATATATTAACATTTAATATATATTTAGTTATTTACAAATTACTTAACACAAAATATTACTTCAGAAGCAATGTGACGACATTCGTCAAAATGTATTAAACATCTTTTGTATTACAACTTATTCCGAAATGTGACATCAAAATATGTCACGTTTTCATTTCCTCCTACTTATGCCTTTACTAATGATAAATTAAACTAACTTTCTCAATTGACTTCCCGAAGTGCCTTCTACCTTTTCTAAATCACATTTAGATATCAACATAAATAAATAGCTTTGCAAGCAACTTATGTATCCAAACGCTTGAGCTTTGCAATCTTGAGTGTAGCTCAAGAAGTTGCTAGTCTCAAGATCCGGTTGGGATACATAGTCTTGCACCGCTCATGCACTCGTATTCGAGTCAAACGGTTTGATCGAATTTTCGAACTTTGCGGATCAAAATTGTTTGTCCATACAACCTTGAGGGTAGCTCGACAAGTTGTAGGGAGAAACATACTTTGAATGTCCTATATGTTCAAGCTGCCTCATATAGAGACGAGTGACATGTAGCTTTTAATTTATTTGTTGGACCCAGAACTTAATGAAATCATATTTCTTAAGTCTGTTCTTTAGAGGGTCATTTAATGTCAATGAGAATATAGTTTTAATTCTATCAATTAGAATTTAACTCGATATTCAATTAATCAACTTATTGACCAATTAACTTATTAAAATATTATATTTTAATTCCTACGAAAAACATAGTCTTGCCCTAGTTTTAGCATATGTTCAATATTAAATATAGGTAGATTGGCTTTTATCTATCTATACCCTCCCACTATTTTTACGAACGTTTTAAAGCTTAATAACGAACGATTTAATCGAATTAAAATTAATGGGTAAGAGTTCCAATCACCTTGAGTCTAAACAACCTTGAGTGTAGCTCAACAAGTTGATTGACTCTGCGATCGGAAGATGACTCTTCATCGATCATATCGGATATGACTCTCTTAATCGGGTTTTGCCCCTAGCCATTCGTGATCATGAGTGTGCTCATCCAAATCACAATGTCTAGTCTAGTCGGACCCTTGTTTTCATGTCTAGCCTAACTCGCCCCTCAGCTCGGTGTATGCACGACACGTCGGTTTGGGTCAGGTCTTAGACTTACATCAAGTTAGACTACATCGTTGACTTAACTTACGCCGGCGCTCGGGGTACGAGACGACGGTTAGGGTTAGTCAAGATTTCATCTTATGCATTTAAGGAGTTGGTTTCTACAGGGTTGCCATGTCACAGCTTGAGTGTATCTCAACAACTATAACACGGGCCCTATAGTTGCTAACCCCTAAAACAAGGAGGGCTACGGTTAATCTTGAAAAAGACCATTAACGTATTTGACTTAGATATAGTCCAGGGTGTCATACAATCATGATTCGCGACATTGCGGTCCAGAGGAACTCAGCCAGGGAATTGACTAAGCCAGGATCACTACCCCTTGGACTAGCAAGGGTTGACCCAGAACTCTTAGCCAAGCACATTGACTGGATCATGGTCCATTGAATGAAGCTTGTCATTTTTGTATGTATGCCATAGACTAAACAGCTTTTATTAACAACTAATTAATCCTATCAACTAGTTGAATCCTTAAATTCAAAATTTTTAGGATTTGTTTAATAACTTTTATTAAGTCCTTATCAACTATAAGGTTCACGTGCTACCCTAATCGTTATTAGGATTTTAATAAATTTTATTAACAACGCTAGAAGCGAAGTCCTTTAATGAAAATTAATTATAACAATTAGAATTGAAAATTCATTTAAAGGACTACCCTAATCAGGAATTAGGTCTTAATATTGTTGTTAATGATTTATTAAAACATAGCATGTCATTAAAATTCAAGTAATAAATTTTAATCATTTTTAATGGCTAACCTAAAGGGTTGTCTTGTGTTATCAAATAAGGGACAAGATGTCAAGCCATTAAAATAAAGCTACACTAATTTATCACATAAAGATAGTGCATAACTATTTAACATTTAAATATACTAAGTTTATCGCATAAACAATTTTTGCATGCAAACATAAATTTAACAATTAAATTTAAAATATGATTTTGAAATTATTTTATTTTTTATCTCATAAAAACTTAATTTTAAAATCATAAATTTGCATGCTACTTAAAAAAAAATTTTATCGCATAAAAATTTTAATCTTTAAAATCAGTTTTAAAATTATCTCATAAAATTAAAACATCATTTTAAAACTTTCAAGCTTAAAAATTTATCAAATAAAATTTTAGGCAATTTAAACTTATCGCATAAATTTTAAAAGATTTAAAATTGGTTTTAAAAAATTATCACATAAATTTTAAAATGTCATTTTAAAAAATTTCCATGTTCAAAATTTATCAAAAAGAATTTTTGAACATCTAAAACATTTTTAAAATATTATCTCATAACTTTAAAAACTTTTGAAAGTATTTAAAAGCATTAACACGTTTAATCAAATCGCAGTACCTAGATCGCTACGCAAACCTAGGCTCTGATACCACTGTAGGGAAATTGGGCGTTCCCTTAGGGCACAAAAACTCTAGTCCCGTCCTAAGTCGGACGGAACATAGACAGAGAAAACAAAAGCAGCGGAAGAAAAACTATGTTAACTAAATTAACATGCAAGTTAAAACAATTTTAACTTGGCCCTAAGGTCCAAGACCCTGTGCCAAGATCTATGCCGACTTGGGATGGGTCTGACCATCCCAAGAAGGATCTAGCCTACTGCGATTAAACTAAACTAATGCTAATAAACTACTTTAACCACATACCCGGAATCTCAGCCCTGGAGCAGGCGAGATGTTCCGCGCCGTCTTCCGAGCTGCTCCCGTCCCACGCCGAGCCGCTCCTTGAACCGCTCCCCGAACCGCTCCTCGAACCGCTCCGCATCCCGAGGCGATCAATCCCCGTGCCGCCGAGCCAACCAACCGCCGAAGAAAGTTTCACGCGAGTGAAACCTCCGCCAAGATTTCGGATCCAGAATCCGAACTCCTTTGAGGCTTTGCTAGAGCCCGCAAGAGTAAGGCAGAAATTTTAGGGAGATATAGAAATATTTAATTTAAGCTTAGATCCGAGCGTGCTCCAACATTTACGAGAGCCGCTCAGATCTAGAGCTTGGGACGAGTTTTGAGAAAGGGGGGAGACCCCTATTTATATAGGCGGCGGACTCTCCCCTTTTCTCAAAATCCGATGTGGGACAAAAAATAGAGTTAATTTAAAATCAAGTTAGTTTGCACTTCAAAAGTGCAAACTTCCGTGAATTTTAACTCACTCACCGTTGAGCTTCAAGATCGATACAACCTATCAATACGACAAGCGTTCAACGGTGAACGCATAGGAAAAAACCGTTCGTCAATCGGAGTTCGTTTGACCCTCCAATTGAGTGTCCAAAGATCAGCCTACGGCTAGTTTTTCGCAAAAACCAGCCGTCAAATCTGCCATCAAACCTAGGGTTCAGCACCCTGAGGTGGGGCCTAACTTGTGGGTCCCACAGCCTCAAAGCCAGGCTGACTGGGCGCCTGCCAGACCTGGGCACGGGCGCCCAGGTCTGGCACGGGCGCCCAGGCGCCAAGGCGCGGGCGCCCAGGCGCCTGGCGGGCGCCTGGGCTCCCAGGCGCCCAGGCCCGCCTGGGCGGCCCGCCTGGGCGCAGGCCCAGGCGCCCAGCGCCTGGGCCTGTGCCCAGGCCTGGCTGCCTGGGTTCCTGGCTCAGCCAGGTCTGGCCAGGCACCCAGGCCAGACTTGGTCTGGTCTGGGTCAGCCTGGTCTGACCCGGTCTGATCTGTTTGGCTGTTTTGGCTCTATCTTGAGCATTTGGTGTCCGATTTGGACGCCGTTCGAACCTGGGCGTAGACCGGGACATTCCCGTCTTACCCGTGAACTTTTCCTTGCGTTTATTTTATTAAATATTTTATTAAACAATTTAATACGTATTTAATCGCTTTTGCATCAAATGCAAAATAGTCCCTATCTAAGCTTAAATTACCATATTGCATCAAATGCAATTTTGCATCAAATGCAATTATTCTCCCTAACTAATTTCTACCTATTACTAGACGAAGCATTGCACTCTGTGTGAGACCCTACAGCCTGACCCTTACAACAGGTTGGGCTCGAAGCCCTATACGGCAGTGACCACGAGCAGTGGTTGCCGTCCCTGCTTTAGGAATCATCATTATGTGGTTGACTCATTGACATGAGTATTGTCGGGACCACCTGACTGTTTTCGTGATGAATTCCGTAGTTATAGTCTTTTCGTCTAAACTGTGTCGTGTAGATCAAGTCTGGGGTACGGTCAAAACTGTCAACCCCAATAACTTGACTCCGGTTAGTTTCTATCGATCTTTAGTCAACTAATGTTGGACTTCTTCCAACATACTCTGCGCAGAGTTTTTACTAAAGACCGAACTAACTCTACGACACTAACTCCCATTGACCGGGAGAGACGAATCCTTTCTTGGTCATTACTCGCCTCGTACGTTTCAAGTGACACCCAATCAAAAGACCTTTCGACAGGCCTTGCCTCGAAGCTAGGTCAGTTGATCTAAGTGGCACTGTTCACGCACAGGTCCGTCAAAATGACCTCAAGTCAAAAGACCAACTATCCTATCATCACTCAGAGTTATCACTGACAGATTGGTCAATATAACCATATGATAACTCCGGTGGATCGTTCAGTGAACTCATTCTAATGAGCACCTGTGTCTCGTCTTCGACTTCGCCAAGTCAAGCGATCATGAGATCATCGCCACCGCTAAACGGTGAAGACTAAGATACAATGGTCTATCCGATGTTTCGATATCCTTGTCTCGGAACATCTACGACCACGAACCATTTCAGACTTATGCTACAGACGGTCAAACGTTTCTCCATGATCGAGATACTCATCTCGATACCCGTTTGACCTTGCATAAAGTCTCAGGACTTTACCTAAGTTGATATCTAATGTTAACTACATTACAATATAACTTAGATAAATTATTACCAAACAGCTTACTGTTATTTCGAACAAGATGTTTGTGCTATTCACACAGGAATAAATGGCCTCGAGGGCATAATATTCCTACACCAACTGTGTCGTCAGCCGTAACAGCAAGGGGCCACTCCCTTGCAACTGAATGACCTGACCGTGTCGTCAGCTGTAAGACGAAGGGGCCACCCCCTCGCAATTAAACGATCCAATTGTGTCGTCAGCCTTAAGATGAAGGGGCCAACCCTCGTAACTGAACAACCTAACTATGTCATCAACTGTATGATGAAGGGGCCACACCCCTCGCTACTAAACGATCTCATTCGTAGAGAGGGCAAAGGAGGGTATGATTCAACGATTCAACCCATACTACCCTAAGCAATTGCTTAACTCGTTGAAAGGGGTCGAATGGTGACACAGTCACACACATATACACTCCTTAAAACAATTGTTGATTTGAGATAAATAAAGAGGTATATGTCAACTTTTGATAATATCGGGTATTATGTGTCAACGTTTGACAATATCAGGTATTACAAAATTGTTGCTTTTTCAACAATATATACCCAACAATATATGCCCCTATACATTCAAAAATTTGGTGGGGGTAAGTGTTAGTTCTTGGATTCAAGACTAACGTTAATTTGATGATGATCAATACATTATTTTAGTGTGCTAATTAATCTTTTGTTTTAGTTTCAGTTTATCTAAATGATTATATGTTGATAAGACAAAGCATAAAGCTTGGAGCATGATGATGGATGGACATCTAGAGGAGTAATGCCAATGCTTGGAGCTTGATAAAGAGAAGCCCATCAAGTGGTGCCAAAGCTTGGATGATGTTGGGTAGCATCAAGGTATCACGAGCTTGAAGACTTAGACTCTTGGAGATGCAATTTGTAATCCACGTAATTCCAATTCTTGCATTTCTCTTTTTGAGTCTAGGATTAATGTAATGCCTTGATAGATAGTCATACTCTCCAGCATATGCATTTAACCATCTTAAAGAGCTTTAGGATTATCATAGATATCATCCCATTATGTTCACCATGCCTTAAAATCTTACTTGAGTTTTTGGCTCTCACACAGGCGACTGGATGACACCAGGCGCTTGGCCAGCCTTCTATAGCCGACTGGTATGCACAGCTCAAGTCAACTTATTTCTTGACTCTTCTTGAGCTTTTTACCTTAGTCGACTGAAGTTCATTTTACAGTCACCTGTCTTCCAATAGTCGCCTGGGAATTGATCTACAGTTGTCTGTGAGCAACTTGTATTTTCTGGGCTTCATTCCAAATTGCAAGTCAGTCGACTGACGAAGTATTTACAGTTGCCTGTATATTTACAATTGCCTGTGAAATGGTCATCTATCGTCTGAAAGGCGTAAGTGTGAAAGTTGCATTTTTTTCAGCTCCTTTCCATCCCAAGTGACAGTCCTGCTGAAGGATATTCAGTCGCTTGTGTATTTATAGTCACCTGTGAATTGCTTTAGAGTCATCTGTGTGCAACTTGCATTTTCTAGGCTTCATTCCAAAATACAAGTCAGTCGACTGATAAAGCATTTACAGTCGCTTTACAGTCACCTGTGTAGTCTTCTACAGTCGCCTATCCTGGCTCAGATTATAGCCGCTGGGATATTTATAGCCGCTGAACAGTCGACTGTCAGTTGTTCATCAGTCGACTGTCTGTGACGTAAATTGCCAAAATCTAGCCGTTGCAGATTTCTTCTCTTTGAGTTTTTGGTTAGTTTTATGGGCTCTTCTCGGCTTCCTATATATAGGAGTTGGCTTAGTTTATTTAGAACTCTTGGTTAATATTGAATATCTTTGAGAATCAATAGCCACTCCTAATCCCTCCTATTTCCCTCTCATGAGCACATTCCTCTTCATGCATTAAAGCTAGCTCATAGGAAAATTCTCCAAGGGATCTAATTCGTATTCCTTTCTTGGAGATCATCTTTCTTCTCTTCATTTCATCACTCAAGTGAGAAGTGTTGGGATTCATTCCTAGAAGACAGAAAGATAATCAAGTGCAATCAAAGCTAATCTCAAGCACTTAGTCATTCACTTGCATGCCTTCTTTATCACATTGGTAAGATTATATCAAGGCATAGGTAAGTGTTGTTTCGTTTTGTTTTATGTTCGAAAACCCTAATTCTCTTTGTGGGAATTAGATACTCTCTTTGTGGGAGTTTGGTGTCCTAGTGTAGGGTAACCCTAATTCTTTGTGTGGGAGTTAGTAATTCTCTGTGTGGGAGTTTGACCCTTGTGTAGGGTTGGTTTGGTTCTTGTGTAGGACAAAATTCTCTCTGTGAGGTATCTCTGTGTGAGATTTTATTCACTTCTTTTTGTGGGAATTATAATGAATATTGGTGTGGCTGGACGTAACCAAGTTTTGAGGAACCAGGGTAAAATCCTTGTGTTTGCGATTGTTGTTGTTGTTGAGCACCCTGTTTAATTTCTGCTGCTTATTGTTTTTTAATTTCAGTAACTTTTAATTAAGCACTTTGCTTGCCATTATACTATTCACCCCCCACTAGTATGTGTTGGTATCAGAGCCTTGGTTTGGTGGCTTTTGTAAGCATGACTTCTAAGTCTCAACAACCCCTCTCCCTTCCTCCCGTCTTCAAAGGCAAACACTTCTCAAAATGGAGGAAGAACATGTTCCATTAGCGTGATGTGCATGAGGAGTTAGAGTTTATTACCTCGGATGCTCAAGTGTGGAATGCATTACTCAATGCCATCTCTCCGAAAATTGTAAAGAAAGTATGTGATTTAGAGACGGCAGATGAGATATGGAATTATCTTGATGAAGAATATGGTGGAGAGGAATCATGCGATGATGAGAGCATCGTTGGTAATGAGGTATTTCATAACTCTCTCGTTCAACGTAGTGATTTTATTGAAAATTGTAATGCGTTGTTTATGGACTCTCCCAAAACGAATTACAGCAAGCTTGAGAGAGATGCATGCACACACACTTCATTATCATCCAAACCTTGTGATGATACACAAACCATTGCATTGAATCAAGAAAAGATTGCTCTTGATTCACGTGTGTGCATGTTGAGCAAATGGAATGAGTCTCTTAAACCTCAAGCAGTGTTTGTCAATGAATTTCATAGATCTTTAAAGGAGAGTGCATATGCTACTCATAAAGAGGAAATTCATTGTCTGAATGTCGAGAAAGAAGGATTTCTTTCTCAATTGAGTGCCTTGAGAAATGAAAATGCTTTTCTCAAACTCCAAATTGGAGAATATGCACTCTGATCGTGATTTCAACATTTTGAGTGATAAGACACTGGCTCTCAAGTCAAAATGTTGTGAGCTTAGCTCAAGTTTATCCAAGAGTGATAACGACACTTCTTCACTTGTGAATAAGTGTGAGCTATTGTCTACACAAATTGAAAATTTCAAATTGAGTAAGGACACGGCTTTGGGATCCTCTACATTGAAGGTGAACAAACCAAGCCCTTCCCCTAGAAGCACCTAAATAAATTTTGTGGGGGAGCATTCTAAAGGGAAAGTCACATCCAACTCTTTTGGCCCAAAATCATCTACTATTTCTAAGCCAAAGAGAAATCATGCATATTTGTATTCTGGTCTTGCTTATATTAAGAAGCCTATTCAAAACCATGTTAATATGAATGCTTCTTCTTTGAATGATATGCATGATGTGTCTACTCATAGGAAATCCTATCTTTGCTTGCATGCTATAATTGATGATAAACCTTTGCATGCTTCACATGTTCCTATATGCATGGTAGAATTGCTTGTGTGAATGCTTCTAATGCTAAATTGCATGTTTCACACACGGGGCACGCCAATATTTATGTTCCACCTCATAAGCGTGTTTCCTCACTTCCTACTCATGTATTAACCAAACCTCTTCTTAAGAATCCCAAATCACTTTCTTTGTGGATTCCTAAGAATATTTATAAGATTGATATGAACTCGTATATAGAATCATATGTTCGTCATGTTTTATTTTCATATGACTATATACGAAAACCAACCTCTACTTTTGTTTGGTTTCCACCTTGCTAGCTCATTCACATTGTTATTCATTGTTTGGGTACCATGCTTGTATGTTTACATTTTGTACCCATATTTGTGTGAGTGTATCTATTACTCCCATGTTTGCATGTTTTGTATGATTATGAGGGAGTATGGAATTTTTGCTTGCTAGCATTATATTTCCATTTATATATCACATTGAATGTCTTCACATTATGTTTGTGCATATGGGATGGTTATTTCTCGTGCCCTAGTTTTTCTATTTTACTAGTACCCATCTTTTTGATATGCCAATGGGGAAGAGAAATAGGTTATGTAAAAATATACATTGTGCTTTTTATGCATTATTATCAATTGGTATGTTTTTGCATACCACCCATTAATATGTTTTGTGATTTGCAGGTTTATATTTTATGCACACTTGCATATTGATTGGGAGAGTTTGTATGCATACATTGTTTCTTTCAATGTTTATTATATTTTGACATAATGGATTGTCATCATCAAAACGAGGGAGATTGTTAGTTCTTGGGTTCACGACTAACGTTGTTTTGATGATGATCAGTACATTATGTTAGTGTGCTAATCAATCTTATGTTTTAGTCTCAGTTTATCTAAATGATTATATGTTAATGAGACAAAGCATAAAGCTTGGAACATGATGATGGATGGACATCTAAAGGAGTAATGCCAATGCTTGGAGCTTGATGAAGGGAAGCTCATCAAGTGGCGCCAAAGCTTGGATGATGTTGGGGAGCATCAAGGTATCATGAGCTTGAAGACTTGGACTCTAGGAGATGCAATTTGTAATCCATGTAATTTCAATTCTTGCATTTCTCTTTTGGAGTCTAGGATTAACGTAATGCCTTGATAGATGGTGATACTCTCATGCATTTGTATTTAACCATCTTAGTGAGCCTTAAGATTATCATAAATGTCATCCCATTAGGTTCACCATGCCTTAAACTCTTACTGGAGTTTTTAGCTCTCCCACAGTCGACTGATGAAGGCACGACATGCGACTAGATGACATCCAGGCACCTGGCCAGCCTTCTACAGCCGACTTGTATGCACATCTCAAGTCAACTTATTTCTTGACTCTTCTTGAGCTTTTTGCCTCAGTTGACTGAAGTTCATTTTACATTTGCATGTCTTCCAACAGTCGCCTGTGAATTGATCAACAGTCGTCTGTGTGCAACTTGCATTTTCTGGGCTTCATCCCAATTTGCAAGTCAGTCGATTGACGAAGTATTTACAGTCGCCTGTGAAATGGTCAATTAACATCTGAAAGGCTGACGCACCCGAATCCTAACCCTAAATTCCACCTGGCGATGTCACGATCGCCAGGCGTGGTATGGCCCCTAGGTTTCAATTCCGGGCTCAATCCGCAAGCGGACGGTGTCGAGTTAAAGTATAAATGATATCGAATCACACAGGGAAGGTGATAGTGTATATGGATTCTCAGCTTACTTCTAAAAGTCGAAGTAGCTATTGGGTTGAAAGAGTTGATTGGGGTGCTGTTGTTGTTTTACTAATAAAAAGGACTAGGGCATTAGGGGTCACCGCTAAGATCGTCGGGGGTCGACATTGGAATAGAATCCTTACATTGCATTAGG
>CM061133.1:121213333-121263333 GCA_030789695.1 Scilla litardierei
AGAACAAGATAGCTCGCATTACGTTATTGTCCAATGTGACCGATGACATAATGCCCATCTTTCGAGAGCATGACCTAGCCATGGACATATGGTCCAAGCTTGAGGAGAAGTTTGGTGGCACCTCGGTGTCCAAACTTCGTTCTTTAACTATAAGATTTGATTCATACAAGAAACGTCCAGATCATTCCATGGGAAAACATCTGCGACATATGGCAAATCTAATCTCAGAGTTAAAGGATGCATGGCATGTGCTCACTGATGAGCAACAAATCCAAGCAGTCATACGTTCCCTACCAAATGGGTGGGACCAAATGAAGATGCATCTCACTCATAATGAGAGCATCAAGACCTTCAGTGATGTTTCTAAGCACCTCGAGTTAGAGGAAAAGCGGTTTGCAGCTACCAAGCCAAGTGCAGAAGTGCACATGGTTGCCAGTTCCTCACACGAGGGAAAGAAACGGAAAAAATCGTTCGAAGTTTACTAATGAACGTAATAAGCAACCTGAGTCTACCAAGAAACCCAAACATAAGGGTGGGAACAAGAAATGTCACAAGAAGAAAGACTTGAAGAGGATCAAGTGCTTCAAGTGCAACAAGTTAGGTCACTATGCCCGTTCTTGTACGGATGGAGGTGATAAGGTAACTTGTAATACTAGTTACATATGTGTTTCTAGTTCAATATTTCTTTTAGAATCTAATCCATTTTGGATAATTGATTCAGGTGCCACCGACCACATAGCAAGGGACAGACGGTCCTTCGTGGAGTATCACCGGATACCCCAATGAACAAAGTGGATTTATGTATGAAACAACACACGTGTTGATGTGAAAGGCATTGGGACTTGTAAGCTAATCTTGGACAACGGCCGCACTATCTTACTACATGATGTCCTCTTCGCTCCAGATATTCGAAGGAATATTATATCTGTGGTCGTGTTAATGGGTCTTGGTTATAGCGGGTTCTTTCAAAATTGTAAAGTGGACTTGTCTTGTAATAATACTCTTATTGGTTCTGTGTATGTATTTAAAGGATTTATTGTATTAAATACAATGTATGACTCTTCATTTTGTAATGAAAATTTCCTTGTTGCAAATTCTTCGACTTATGAGTCAGATATAATTTGTTGGCACGCAAGGCTTGGTCACATTGGACCAACGCGTATGGATAGACTTGCCAAACGTTGCCTTCTATCCAATAATTCAAAAGTTGAAATGTCGACTTGCGAACATTGCCTTGTAGGGAAATCTTGTCGCAAGCCGTTTGGAACTGGCACAAGGGCTGAGGTTCCATTGTAGCTCATCCATTCGGACATATGTGGTCCGATGAATGTCAAGACAAGACGCGGGAAGTCCTATTTCATCACTTTTATTGATGACTTCACCCGATTCGGTCATATTCATTTGATATCCCACAAAAGTGAAGCATTAACATGCTTTAAAAACTATATGAGTTTCGTGGAAAATCAATTAGATCGCAAGATTAAGGTCTTGTGAACCGATAGAGGCGGTGAATATCAATCGGTAAGTTTTAAAGAACTTTGTGATGAAAAAGGTATAGTTCATCAGGTAACTATGCCTTATACTCCGCAACAAAATGGTGTTGCAGAAAGGAGAAATAGGACTTTAATGGAAATGGTCCGTTCAATGATGGCGCAAGCTAACTTGCCAATCACCTTTTGGGGTGATGCATTATTGACGGCCGCTTTCATATTAAACCGCGTACCCTCGAAATCAGTTAGCTCCACTCCTTATGAGTTGTGAAACCAAAGGTCTCCTGACTTAAACATTTTAAAACCTTGGGGATGTGCATCCTACGCACATATTTCCTCCCATAAGTATGGCAAACTTGGGCCACGGGGAAGGAAATGTATCTTTATACGATACACAGAAAACGCCAAAGGTTATGTTTTCATTGGTCAGGAAGACAATGGAGGTCTAATTGAATTTGAGTCGAGGGATGTCACTTTCTTGGAAAACGAGTTTCCAAGACAGGGCAAGATAAGTCAGGACTTATCTCTATTTGAGATTAATGATCAAGAAGGATTAACTCATTCGAGTGGGAGAATTCTTGGTGAAGACGAAAATACATTTCAAACTTCACCAATGGATGATACGAATGACGCAAATCCTATTCCATACGGGAATAATGATCCAAGTGGGAGCATTTCTAACGACATTCCAAGTGGGAGTGATATTAGAATTGATCTAAATTCGAGTCAACAAGGACTTGAAGAATCTCAAATACGACGTAGTAGTCGTACAAGGTTGACTCCTCTAAGATTTGATGATGAATTTCCGCAAACCTTTATGACTTTACAACAAGATGATGACGAGCCTGCTACTTTCAAACAGGCCGTATCATGCCCTGCAAAAGACAAATGGATGGAAGCGATGAAGGAGGAGTTGGAATCCATGAAAGTTAACCAAGTCTGGGACTTAGTTGACTTACCCAGAGGACGTAGAGCTATTGGGAACAAATGGGTTCTCAAGATCAAGCATAAGGCTGATGGCTCTATAGACAGATATAAAGCTCACCTTGTCGCGAAAGGTTTTACGCAACAGGAAGGGATAGACTACGAAGAGACCTTCTCACCTGTTGTTCGTTTTACCTCGATTCGCCTTATTCTGGCTATGGGAGCTTGCTTAGACCTTGAATTACATCAGATGGATGTAAAGACTCCCTTTCTCAATGGAGAATTGGACGAGGAGATCTATATGGAACAACCAATAGGGTTTGTAAAAGAAGGAAACGAACATAAGGTTTGTAAACTTCGTAAGTCCATATATGGTCTTAAACAATCCTCGAGGCAATGGTATATACGATTTCAAGAAGTTGTCTTATCAAATGGTTTTTCCATGATTGATGAAGATAACTGTGTATATATCAAGAGGATTAAGAGCAAGTATGTTATTATGTCTCTATATGTAGATGACATTTTAATAGCCGGAAATGACAAGGGCTTTGTGATGGATATCAAGGCTTGGCTTTCATCAGTTTTTGAGATGAAAGACATGGGAGAAGCCGCATATATCCTTGGAGTTAAGATTTCAAGGAATCGTTCGAAGAAACTTCTTTCTCTTCCACAAGAGACTTATATAAAGAAGGTTCTAGAACGTTTTAATATGCAGGACTGCAAGTCCATTGATACTCCTATAAGAAAATGCGATAATTTATGTCTGAAATCATGTCCAAAGAACCAAAAGGAAAAGGAAATTATGGAAAAAGTTCCATATTCCAGTGCAGTTGGTAGTCTTATATACACTATGATGTGTACAAGACCGGACATCTGTTTTGCCATTGGAATGGTAAGTCGTTACCAATCCAATCCAGGGCAAGTACACTGGAAAGCGGTTAAGAGGATAATGCGGTATCTTAAAGGAACTGTGGACTATGATTTATGCTATCAAGGAGATGCCTTGAGGCTCGAAGGCTACACTGATGCTGATTGGGCGGGTGATCTCGATGAGCGACGATCGACCTCAGGATATGTTTTTCTACTCGGATCTGGTGCAATATCCTGGAGTAGCAAGAAACAATCCTGCATCGCACTTTCAACTATGGAAGCCGAGTTTGTAGCATTTAGCATGGCAGTTCAGGAGGCTGTTTGGCTTAGGAAGTTCTTAGACAGGCTAATTGATGCAAGTGACTCAGGTGCTGTACCAATACACAGTGACAGTCAAGCATCTATAGCCTATGTCAAAGATCCAAAATTCCATTGTAAGACCAAACACATAGATATCCGCTACAAATTTGCAAAAGACTATGATAAGACCAAGAAGGTAGACATAAGGTACATATCTACGCATGAGATGATAGCGGATCCGCTTACGAAGGCGATCCCCAGAGATGTGTTTTACAAACACTTATCATCTCAAGGGTTGCGTAAGAGCTGAGTTGTACCAATGTAAATTCCCATGTCTGTAAAAGATCAAATTTAATAAAAGAATAAGTTCTTTTTCAACATTGCATATGAGTTTCTAGAAAATGTTTGTGTACATTTTAAAATCTCAGCTATATTTTCTAGTATGTCGGACAGATTGAGGTTGGCTCTCTCACATGAGCAACCGCCTTTATTATATCAGACGGATAAAATAAAGATGAGACCTGTTTAAAGTCAAAATCGTCAGACGGATGATTTAGAGTCATGACTTAAACAAAATGGTCGTATGAAAGATCTGCATCATATGGATGCTTACAAAAGATCTAATAGGATTCTTAAATCCTATCTGTCTTATGCGGGATGTGGGTCCAGAAGATTATTTGAGTAGTAAAAGGGACTGAAAGTCAGACATTGTGGTGTCTGATCATCATCCTTACAACATCATTAAGACATATGCTCCCTGGGAAAGGAGTGATGTTGTAATACGTATTCATACTACGTATTGTGGGTTAGAATGGCAATTGTGTTTACTATTATGTGAGACCCAAAGACCACATGGGTCTTAACTCATTACCCTTATTGACTCTAATTAGTTCCTTTATATTTGACTGGGTGATTGCTATCTTAGCAAGTTGCTTATGGACTACGGTCAATTCGGTCCGCGGGGCATCTTAGAAAAGCAAGTCAAGTCAAGATCGAAAGGATCGCAAGAAGAGGAAGATTAATTTCATATTCACATTTGGACTTTAGAGATTCAAAGTTGCAAGCCAATTGTAATCCAGATGTGATTCAATTGTTGAATATAAAGTATAAGAAATGTGAAGAAATAATCTAGGGTAAAGCATGCGTTGATCTAATCAACTTTGCACCTCGAGGGGTGTTGTGTATCTATAACAAGTGCACAACAGCGGACTCTATGCGCATGACGGTCACACGACCTATTTCACGGTATGATGAACAGAAGAGTTAAAGGAAAAGATGTTTCCTTACAATCCCCTCAAGTGTGAGTGGGAGATGTTGGATATGGACGACATGAATACACCCATGAGGGGATGTATGAGGGTATACGGACCTCAGATGTCGCGTGCACAAAAGCGTGCACGAAGGTAACCATTTCTCGTGTGAAAAGGACCACTCGATAAGTGGAAAAAGTCACTTTATAAGTGCATAAAGGCACTTGATAAGTGAATGAAGAAGAGGATAAGTAAACGTACTAATATAGGCTAATAAGCCTATATTTAGTTATTTCCTACAATAACTACCCTTAAAGCCTATAAATAGGACCCAAGGGTAAGGCATTTACACTAATCTAACCATGCCATAAGTTTGCATAAGGCAACTTGTGTTCTTCTTCTCCCTTCCATTAAAATCCTCTTCTAAATAGAGATTTAGGCGGTGAAACTCTGCTTCGATCCTCCGTGACGAAGTACCGACCATTGTGGCGAATCCGAGGATGAAGTTCAAAGACTACAGTGCCGCATACGCAAGCGTAAGTCTATGTTATTATTCGATCCTAATGTCATTGTTTTGACAGGATCCAACAATAAATACTTCTCCCAGATCTCTGCAGTCGCCAGGAAAGGGACCTTAGACGGTGACTCGAGGACCACCGGGGGAACGTCGAACCTCTCGACGGCCTGAGCCACGTCATCGCCGACGGGGTCCATGAAAAGCTTCCTTTTCCCCTTGTCCTAAACAGGACGAGACCCCGAATGGACTCCAGGTCCCGGAGGTCAGACATTGCCGGACTCAGGCACCGGAGGGTCCCTAGATCCCGACGTCGAATTACCATTCTAAGCGTAGCCATGTGGCAAAAGAAGAAAAAGAGGTTACCTTGAGAAGGAGCTGAAGGAAGAAAGACGACGGAAAGAAGGAGCTTGCAAAACCAAGATTAGAAGGGCGTGAAAGAATCGAAACTTGGGAAGCCGACGTCTTTTTATGCAAAGCAATCGAGGAATTCAAATCGTCCAGAAAGGAACACGTGGCAGCATCAGAGGATCGGTGGCGCTTCGAAACCCGCACCCAGAGAAGATCAAACGGGCCGTGTCATGATGACCCCCACTTAATGGGCATGCCTCGACTGACGCGCCTGTCAAACCCCCAACAGTCACATCGCCCGAACCGAACCGACTGAAGCCGAACGGCCCGGACGATGGGGACAATTGATACGACTGTTTTTGAGAAGCCCAAGAAGCAAAGACACGAGGCCTGGCTGTGAACGGGAAGCCCACGAAGCGAGATTGGGCCCGCCTAACGAAGCCCACGAATAAAACTCGAAGCCGGACCTGCCTGCCCCCGGGGACGCACGATTAGCTCGTGCTCCTCAGAAATAGCCGTTCCCCTGAATCCGCGGCCCCTTAATGATCATTAAGAGGCCCGTTAATAAACTCCCCCCACCATGCACGTAGGTGCCAAAAAGGAGGCGGATCGCGGGGGCATGAAAGGGGGCGGATGAAGGATGTGGATCGAGGGCAATCGTGGTGGAGAACCCATAAAAGGACCGGAAGGACGACTAAGAAGGGGATCGAATCCCAGGTACCCAAATCTGAGGTATTCCATCAACGACTTTGGTTTTCGCCATTTCTCTCCCTCCCCCTGCTCGTGTCGTGGGTCAGTGTATCGATCTCCTCTCGAGTCATACCTACCCAGCCGGGTACTCTTCAGACCTCGATCTGACTTACGCATCGGAGGGGATTCGGCCGGAACCAAGGTCCGGCCACCCTGACGAGTGTCTCATCTATTTAGGAAGAAGTTGACCGAGGCGCCGAGGCTACCCTTCAGCGCCCGACGACCACCCTCGCTGCTAGCGGGCGTGGCTACCGACCGGAGACCAAGCAGCGAGCGAAGCGCCGAGGCTGCCCCTCGACGCTCGTCTAACCGAAGCCGAGCCCATCAAACAAAGCCGAGGCCTCCCCTCTGCTCCGCATCAGCCGAAGACCGACGCTCGACCCCGACTCTATCTCCGACCCACGCTGAGCGCTCGCATGCTTGGCGTGTCCAAGGGATCTCAACCGACCCCTTGACCACGTTGACCGTACAGTCATCGGTCAACGATTCAGTGGTGAGAAAACACCCGTAAACACAAGTGTAGGAGATCGATCAAGTAGTAAACCTGGAGAGTCAGGGATCGTAAGCACGGGACAGTTGACTTGCAAGACCAAAATATCAATCTATGAAGAGTAATAAAACGATGAAAATCTACCACCTTTCGAAGTTGAGAGAATCGTGACAATGGTTTTAAGTTAACACGAAAGTAGTCCTAAAATAAATACAAGGAAGTTGATACTAAGAAACTAATAAGACGAGCATGTGTCGGTTGTGATTTCGTTAGAGTATATGCAATCAAAGGTTATCAACATCTTTTCTATAACTCAACATTTCACCCCGCAAGGGTATGAGAATGATGTAAAGTATAACAATAAACGATCATCAAAACATGCCATAAATAATCACGTAAATTATTAGCTTCATGGAGAAATTAAACTCATGTGCCCGCAAGGGTCATGGCAATGTCTACAAGGATCACGCCACGAATAAGTTTGTAAAGATCATATTCGATCAAAGTACACCTACAACGATAATACTTGAATAATACGTGTAGAAACTAATAAAATACGTGATATAACCTGTAAAATAGGGAGAAATTATGTCAAAACCAAATATTACAACATCCTAACTACATCATAACCAACGCACAAAGGTAGTACCCATGCATGGAGAGAAGAGAACTCATATTCATAAGCAAATACATGTTCAAAAGCTTAGAATATATGTCAAATATGCAAAATACAAGAAAAAGTTTAGATTTATATCACCAAAACTCCTCCAATAAGCCTTAGATCTTCTTCACAAATAGCCCTCTGCCTCTGATTCAAAGCCTCCCAAACGTTACAACAAATACGCACTATAGAGCTCCAAATACGCCGAAAATACGCCCAAAAACAAGTCTGAATAACCCTAGGAATACGGCCATATTTAGAATAGCACTAGGTCGGTTTTGAATGCAAATTTTCTGCTCAAACCCGCTTTAGAATCCGCTGCAAACCCGAAACCCTAAGCGACACAAATCTATCACGTTGGATCAAGGGGGGATCGCCTGTGGAGCCATCACGTGTCCATATGGATTCCAGCCATTACCCGCTACATCCGCATCCACTTCATCCTCAAGTCTTGATCGTCAGATCACCATCCGATGCTCCTTAGCGAGCCACGTCGCCTGATACTCTAATCCAATCTGGAGTCGAAGCAAGGTCGAAACAGACCGTTGGATCATCTGACGGTCATCGTTCTGACTCGTGACCCAACGCTCACACCCATCTGATGGAAGCATGAAAGTCCAGAGGCTACCACGTGTCCTTGTCGATATGTGGGACCGTATTTGCGGCGTATTTCCCTTGTATTTTCCTTGTATTTCTTCAATTAAATGATATTCTGCATTCAAAAATTCATAAAAATTAGCACAGATCACAGAAAAATATGAATAAATAGTCGTTGAAATCGTGAGACTGAGATCTACACATGAAAAATATTAAAATCTAGAAATACTCAATATAATGATGTTTTGTGCATATATCAAGATATTGCTCTAATAAATCTTATTAATCCACTTATATCAGAGGCCAAATACATACCATATATGCACAAAATAGGGCTAAATAAGGGGTTAAATATGTAATATTTACCACAAATCACACCCCCAACTAGCGTTTTGCTAGTCTCTAGCAAAAAGAGCGACTACGTCCGATGCTTAGAAAAAATAATAAACTCTATCACTCGCTTATTGCTTGGACCAATAACGCATTTTCCATCATGGTGCTTACCACTAATATACACAATTATGAAAGAAATCAAATTCATGAAATTTTCTCTAATTTAGCTTAAATACATAACATACAAGTATCTTTTACATAAGCTAATGTATAACACGACATCAATTCATAATTTTCTAATTTCCAAGGAATTGGCATCACTTAAAGATCATCTTATTCATGGGTTTTGAGTTTTCTTTGTCTATTGACCATATCTTTCTTTTTTTTCTTTCTCTTTTTTATAACTTAGAATGATCCATGTAACGAGCTTTCGGTTAATGACTCCTTGGTTGGACGACCTTCATGTATTAGTCTTAGAAGAGCCCCTCAAACCTAATAACTCAAAGCATCTATGTTTTTACTATATCCCTTTTTTCCAAGTGCACTCCACATTCATCCATCTTTTGACGCTAATCTCCAATGATTCCCGAGGCACGAAGACCCGGCTACTTAATAAAACTCAAGGGAACGATGCATTTTTTTTCATTTTTTGGTTTTTTTTTCTTTTAAGCAATTCAACACCCCTTCATTAGACTTACATTTTAGCATATATATTCATATTTTTCTTCAAAATAACTTGCAATGCAACTCTTTCAACCTATTTCAAGATATTAGCTATGGAATTTGCTCATAAGAGGTATATTAATGATTAATTCCATGAAGAAAGAAATAATTAAATTAATCCATAAACAATTTTTAGAATACCATTAATGCATAACCGTCCGATAAAGTGACACTTTCAGAGGGGTTAGATGATGAGTGATGGTGATTTATTCTTTTCTCTCATTTTATTAAAAAATCAAAAAATCCTAACAAAAAGTCTAATATACTCCCCCCAACATAAAGACAAACATTGTCCTCAATGTTGAAAAGAGAATACTAGAAACAAAATATTAGAAATATGTAAAATGAAAAATGAAAAATCTACTATTACTAAGTAAAGGAAAGAACACACCGGTTTAAGTGCCACCCGAGGGTGGGTCCATAAGCTCCATGGTCGTATCCTCTGTAAGGACCCTGGCTATGAGTAAAACACTAGAAGGGGTTTGAATAATGTTTATAAAATTTTAACGATAGTTATACCAATATAAATTCCAAACCAACAATAAATGCAGAATTATAAAAAACCAAAAATGAAACAATGCTAACACTAAGTATGTTTCAAGGGTTCGGATTACCCATGTCAACTCCAGACTTTTTTCCGGTAATCCTATGTCCCTTCCACACAGATATCTTTGGATACTCAAGTTAGAACCCTAACTTAAGGTTTCCTTTAAACCCACTTGTAGCAACCCTACAAGTGAAATCGAAACACAATCAATGTCCTTGATTCCCATACCTTGGGATCAAGCAAACCACTCTCATAAACCGAGAGTAAAATTAATAGCGAAAGATATGAAATAATGAAATAGCAATACTTACAATCACATATGCCTTGAAGTAGAACTTGAAGGAGCACGTATGTTGTGTGTTGAAGTCTCTTCCAAGAAGAGATAAAAGCCCTTTCTCTTGTCACCACCAATTGTCTAGAGGACATCACTTTGATTCTAGGTGGGAGAGCAAACGAGAATGAGATTGGAAATCTAGGGCTTTTGAATTTGGGAGCTTTGAAAACTTGAAGATGAGAGCTTTGGGGTTTCAAGAGATGATCAAGTAGATGAGTAACCCTTCAATAGAGCAGTAGAAGCCCTCTTTATACGTTCTCTAAAACCCTCAAATGGAATCCCCAAAAACCCCTTTGAAATCCGTGGAGAAACAGCTAATGTATAGAATTAACACACTCGACAGTTAACTGATGAAGAAACAACAGTCGATTTCTACACAGTGTCAAAGGGTATATGAGAATTCAAAAGGTAACTTACCTCGTGGGATAGTCGACTGATGAAAGTCTGACAGGCACCTGTGAACCTAACATGCAACTGAAAAACCTTCTACAGGCGACGACTGGGCGAAACATGAGTAAGTTGAGAAAATTCTGCAAATATTGGGAAGAAGGAAAAGGTGACTGATGTGGTATCCACATGTGCCTATGCCATGGGCAGGCGACTGTAAAACCAACATCAGTCGTCTGGCTGCAACTTGCAGAGCTTGTCAAACACCAAGTGTTAAGACAAGGATTGACAGGCGATTGAAGAGGAATTCACAGTCGCCTGTACCATGGGCAGGCGACTGTCAAGTCAACATTAGTCGTCTGGCTGAATGAAGAAGATAATGATCTTTAGGCTGGAGAGAAACATGCGACTGACTAACAAATCACAGGCGCATGTAACTTGGACAGACGTCGGTATTTTGTACAGCAGTCGCCTGAATAAAGTTATAGCTGAAAGCCCAAAAACCAACTGATAAAGTATGTCCAAAACAAACAACTGCATAACAAGTCACAAATGACTATATGGAGACAGACACCTGTAAAAACTTCAGCAGTCGCTTGTTGAAATCCCAAAATGCACATGCTTGAGAAATGTGAATTGGAGGCCAAGAAAATGTGATCTAATGATTTCCTAGGACAGATATAAAGATGTGTGTGCTCCAACATAGTTCTACTTCTAAGCAACATACTAGAAGAGAATAAAAAGATTACATCTTGTATTAGCCTTTCTTCTTTCCAAAAAATAAGCTTGAAGTCTTCTAGGAGCTTCATTCATCATCTTTGATCATATAAAACACTTTTCATGCTTCGATTGTTCCTTGAGTGACATCCATTGCTAATTGATCTTCATGATATGGTTAGGCAATGGATTAACTACAAATAGGAGATTAGTCACAAGTATTTATGTTTGCTCATCATCAACACCAAGTAGGGAGAAGTCCAATACTCAACATTCTCCCCCTTTTGATGATGACAAACAAACATAAACAAAAAGATAAATAATTGTGCTTAATGGGTACTTACTCCCCCAACATAGATGCTTCATAAGGGCATCTATAGATCAATTGAAGCAAACATGTAAGATAAGCATGAATGAAATGATTTTAATGCTAGAAATTTAGGATTTTATAATCCAAGTTCATTATATCTTACTCCCCATGAATCTAAGGCAACGTCAATCTTAGATTCAAGTTTAGAATTTACTTAGTACAATATTATGATATGTTTATTTCTCCCCCTATGGCATTATCCAAAAAGTGGGAGTAGAAAAACAACAACAATAGTACTAAATAAGTACTAAAACAATCATGACAGTCTAAAGATGGGATGTATATTTAATGTGATATCAAAATAAAATCGAGAAAATACGAAGGTGTATCACAATGATATATACCAAAAACTCATTAACACAAGAAATTTTAGTTGACTAAAGGAACGAGTATCCAATATCAACATTTCAAAAACAAGAAAATGTCTCTCATCACATCATGTATATAATTGAGCACTCAGAAAGACACAATTGAACAATGAATACAAAATGGAGCACAATATATAAGAACCAAAAAGAGATATCATATATAAATACAAGGAGTACAAAAGAAAAAATCAACTCCATATACATCATCATCCATCAGTACAATAAAAAACAGACAGACACTCAAACTCTCAATCCTAAAAAAATCTAGGCCTAGGGTAAGTCCGTCTCCAAAATACCATCAATCCATATGGATCACTATGGGATTCGATGGGTAACCTGAGCAACGAAACATCACACGAATAGATCGTCGAAGATGGCACACAAGAGCCTTCCTCTTGGATGACGATGCAATGTCACGAGCAGCAGGTGCAAAGGGCTGACTGGACTCAGCAGAAACATGCACAGGAGGTTGAAAGGTAGTGACAGGAGGAGACAAAATGACCTTAGAAGGAAGGGCCTGAGTGTCACCAGTAGGATGGGGAATAGTAGTGGGTGTAGGAGGAACAACAGAATGGGGGATGTCCTAAGATGGTGGAAACATAGCATAAAGAGAGGCTGGAACATGAAATCCTTGATATACAAACGACTTGTAGGATAACTCAAAGAGAAGTGAAAGCTTCTGATCTAAGTCAGATACTTTCATTTCAAGCACAGAGACTCGCTCATTTAACTGAATAATGAGAGGATCAGGAGATGGAGCGAGAGGAGAATGAGAGGATGACATAGCAGGATGCGATGGAGAGGGTTCAGCCTCAGATGCTGAAGGAGGAGGGTCAGCAACAGGTATACCCAGAAACTCACCGAGAAATGGCGAGGATTGAGGACTCTGAGAGTGGGATAAAGATGGAGAACCCTTAGGTGAGGGGACTTCAAAACGACGTAAGTAGGAGGAACGCGAGAATTTCAACACTGTTTTGAAAAAGCCGTCTCAGTTTTCAATGCCATGAGTAAAAATCGAGGGAAACAACAGATTAGGGTTCAAAATGATGGAGAATAACCAAACCAACGATGAATGACGGAGGAGAAGAGACCCAAACTCTCGATCGATCTAACGATGAGAGAAATCGAAGGGTATGATCTCCGAATCGACGAGGAAGACGAAGAGACGGTTGACGTTCGAAGGAGGAAGACGAGGAAAAATGATCGGATGAGAGAGAAAAATCCGAGGCCTTGTGTACTTAAGTTGGGAGCAAATGAATGTGGTCCGTTGGATCGTTAGATCGACGGCTCAGATTGAATTAACGAACTGCCACAGATGTGGACAGTCGACTGAAGTGCAATCGTCAGTCGACTGGCCGAAAAGATAGAGAACTGACTAGGGTAGATAGACAGGCACCTATTGACCCCACATCTCTATGTGCCCACAGAACTTCCATATGGAGAAAGATGGGCTTACCATGTTCCATCAATAGCACCTAACCTATGCCGATTTTGGCGGACCGTGCTCCACCCCGGTGAACTCATGCGGTTCTGACATGCCCAGAGGCCAGAGGCAAATCCGTTCACGGTCTGTAGGACCAACACCATTCGAAGGTGGATGGCCCGCTTTGCCTAGAATAGGAATCTTTGACTGGGCTTACACACATTCGCTCACTTACGCTGTCCCCCCCAGCTCACCCTAGCCCCAGGACAGTCGCCTGGCATAATGACAGTCGACTGTAAAATACGCAACAGTCGCCTGACAGAGGGTCAAAAATTTGATGAATATACAGAGACGTTTCAAGATCATGACAAGCGCCTGATGAACAACTTTCAGTCACCTGTCGGAGAGACAGGCGCCTGGAAAATGTACACCAGTCGCATGTCCAAAAAACACAGAATACATATAGGAAAAATTAGAGTTGGACAGGAGACTATCGAAGGATTGACAGTCATTTGTCCTGGTCCAAAAATGTATAGGAGTCTGAAATCAAGATGATTGATACAACTCACCCTAAGACCTATACCCTAACAATTCTCTAAACATGAAATCATTATCGAAATAATATAGATTAAATACAAATCATGTATATTAATCCCAACAAACAAAATCATCAAATTCTCAAATAAATCTCAACGAAAAATATATGAAAATATATAACATATCAAAACAAGAGAAGTGAAATGATGACATGAGTTCAAAGCATGATCTATCATAAAAGTTTGAACTCCTATAATTCAAATTCACCCATAATCCCTAATTCTCCATACAACCTCACAAATGAATCTTCTTTAAGCGGTTTAGTGAAGATGTCGGCGATTTGTTTTTAGGTTTCAATGTACCTAAGATGGTGTCCTTCTTAGCTACATGATCATTAATGAAGTGGTGTCTCACATCTATGTGTTTGGTACGGGAGTGATGTATCGGATTCTTGAAAAGATAAATTGCACTTTGGTTATCAACCATGACAGAACAAATATCACAATTGACGCCATAGTTTTTGACGTGTGTCTCATCCAAAGAACTAGTGCACATGTAAGACTCGCGTCAATATATTTCGCTTCAGTCGTGGACAATGATACCGAGTTCTGTTTCTTGGAAAACCAAGAAACTTGAGAATTTCCTAGAAAATGGCAAGTGCCACTAGTCTCTTCCTATCGGATTTGCACCCGACAAAATCGGCATCACTATATGAGATTAGCTCATATGTGCTAGACTTAGGGTAAAGTAACACATAATCTAGTGACTGATTGAGGTAACGAAAAATTCGTTTAACTGCAATCAAGTGTGACTCCTTAGGTCTAGCTTGATATCTAGCACAAAGACATACGGAGACCATAATATCGGGTCTACGAGCGGTTAAGTAAAGTAAGCTACCGATCATACCTCGATATAGACAAACATCTACATCTTTCCCATTCTCATCCGTGTGTAGATGAGTTGTCGTACTCGTGGGAGTCCATTTGCTTGAAGACGAGTCCACCCCAAATCACTTGATACGCTCCGATATGCTTTGTTTGATGTATGAAAGTTTCATCCTTCATTTATCGAATTTGTAGTCCAAGGAAGTAGTTGAGCTCACCCATATGACTCATTTCGAATTCATCCTTCATAGACTTAGAAAATTCTTGACAAAGATTAAAGTTAGTAGAACCAAATATTATATCGTTTACATAAACTTGAATTAACAGGATGTCATTTTCATAATCTTTAATGAAAAGAGTTGAATTAACTTCACCCATTTTAAAACCTAAATCCAAAAGAAAGGTTTTGAGTCGATCATACCAAGCTCTAGGAGCTTGTCTCAACCCATATAATGCTTTCTTAAGTTTGAAAACATGGTTTGGAAATTTTTCATGAATGAAACCGGGTGGTTGAGAAACATAAAATTCTTCATTAACAATACCATTTTAAAATGCACTTTTAACATCCATTTGAAATAATTTAAAATTCTTATGGGATGCGAAAGATAAAAGCAATCTAATAGCTTTTAATCTAACTACGGGGGCAAAGGTTTCTTCAAAATCAATACATTTCTCTTGCTAATAGCCTTGAGCTACTAACCTTGCTTTATTCCTTATGATGCAATCGTTTTCATCGGTCTTGTTCTTAAAAATCCACTTGGTTCCAATCACTTGGTGACTACTTGGAAGAGGTACGAGCTCCCAAACTTCATTTCTCTCAAATTACATGAGCTCTTCTTCCATTGCAACTATCGAAGAGCTATTTTCACACGCTTCTTGGATGTTCTTTGGCTCCATGGTAGAGACAAATGCACAATGAGAGAATTCATCAATCCTTGACCTTGTTCGTATACCCACACCAATATCTCCAATTATTTGGCCATGGGGGTAATTATGAACGGTCGGATAAGCTTTTGGAATTCATGGATCACTTGGAACATCCTTAACAATTTTATTAGTATTGTTAGTCTCAATAATAGAATCATTAATTTTAACACTACTAATGGAATCATATAAAACATCTACAGTATCATCATCAATAATAGAATCATTAATTTTAACATTACTAATGGAATCATATAAAACATCTACACTATCATCATCAACATGAGGAATATCAAAAATCTTCATTAAATGATACGTGTAGTGATTCCTCGATCGTTGAAGAGGTTTTGTTGTATATCCTGTAGGCTTTACTACGCGTGGAATATCCAACAAAGATTCCTTCATCGGATCTTGGCTCAAATTTATCTAAGTTATCAAAGGTGTTCTTTATCAAACATTTTGAACCAAAAACTTGAAAATATTTAACTTGCGGCTTTTATCATAAAATAATTCAAAATAAGTTTTGTTCGTTCGGGGCCTCACTAGGATCCTATTAAGCACAGAGCATGCCGTGTGCACCGCATCTGACCAAAATTATAGTCCAAGATGACTATCATGGAGCAAGGTGCGAGCACACTCTATTAGGGTCCTATTCTTTCTCTCAACAACCATTTTGTGGTGGTGTGCGAGGAAAACAAAAGTTGTGAGTAATCCTGTTGTCATCACAAAACTTAGTGAAAAATTCATTCTCAAATTCTCCTCCATAATCACTATGAATAGTGATAATGGTGGATCCTAAGAAATTTTTAATTTTCTTTGCAAATATATTAAACTCTTCAAAAGCTTCATTTTTATTGGTTAAAAATAAAACTCAAGTAAATCTAGAGAAGTCATCTACGACAACTAATCCATAATGAGCACTACCTAAAGAAGAGGATCTAGTTGGCCTAAATAAATCTAAATGAAGCAATTCTAGAGGCCTCTTAGAAGTTACGCCATCTTTAAGTTTGAAAGGCGATTTACTTAGTTTACCTCTTTGGTATGAATCACAAAAGTTTTTGTTACTAAAAAAAATTTCGGAAAACCTTTAACAAGATCATGCTTAGCTAACTTATATAAGTGCTTAAAATGAATATGACCAAAATGGCGATGACATAATAGTTGTTCATTTGTATTAGCAACTAAGCAGTGTTCTATTGTTTTAGGAAAGCTTAAATAATAAATGTTTTTATGCCTAATACCGGTAAATAAAACATGTAAATCAATATCTACAATTTTACACGTACCCTCTCCAGAGAAAACCATGTAACCCTTGCCACAAAGTTGACTAATGGAGACAAGATTATGACATAAACCACTAACTAAATAAGCATTTTTAACAAGTAGTTTGGAAGGATTACCGACTTTACCTACTCCAATTATGGTTCCCTTTTGATTACCTCCAAAAGTGACCGTTGCACCATCCTTGGTGCTAATCACTTCGGAGAGCAATGTGGGATCTCTCGTCAAGTGTTTAGAGCATCCGCTATCGAGTATCCATCCTTTCCTTCTAGAGCCAATATGACTTTTATTGCTCTCTTTCTTGTTCTTGGGTACCTACATAATATACCATAAGCTCATGGTACCCAAGCTTTGTTGGGTCCAAGGGGATTAGCCCTTTAGAAGCCAAGTCCAAGTGGACTTTCGCTTCCCAACATAATTGCCATTATTTATCACATCGCTAAAATAGGAGTTAACATAAGCATTCCTATCATTTATGCTAGAGCTCTTAGGACCCCAAATTGTGTATATTTTGGGTGTCCTTTTCCTAGTTGCATGCACATTTGGTTGAGTTCTATTTGGTGCGTGCTTCCTAGGAGCATGAGATCTAGCATATGAAGATGGAGGTGGATAAGCATGAGACATATATGGGTTATATGCAAATTTAAGAGCATGCATGTTATACGCAACATATGGAGCATGCATAAGATGAGGTGGATGAGCATACATGGGAGGATGATGTGCATGAACATATGGATGTGTAGGAGCACGTGCATGAGTATTTCTCATATGTGGGTTTACACGTGTCCGATGTGTGGAACATAAAGTGTATCATTCGTGTCCACATGTTAAGTAGGAGATTTCATACGTGTATGAGTGTTGGTGTACATATATGCATGACCTTTCTTTTGGTTTCCACCCTTAGTGGGTTTCTTACCAAAAGAAGGAGATTGTGAAGTGGTGGCCTTCTTGGTAGGTTTGCTACCAATAGTATTTTTGACACCACTAGTGGATGCACCGGATGATGGCCTCACAAAATTTATAGTTACACCACAATAAGAGGTGCGAGATTTGGATGCATCTGCTTCCACATAACCAAGTCCAATACGATGTGTGGCTGGAAATTGGTTTACAAGCAATTCATCCAGTTGCCCTTTCCCTTTGTTAAATCTATTAACTTGGGAGGACATGAGCTCATATTTCTCATTAAGAGAAGAAATATTGGTATCCAAAGTGGACACACGTGTTTTAGGCCACTACAAGAAAACAGAGCAAAAAGGACGGCAAATATCCGTCCTTTTTGCCCAAATTCCGTCCTTTTTGGTCGAAAATGACGGATATAGGACGGACATTTTCCGTCCATTCAGCGACGTCATATATTACAGTCCGTCCTATTTCCGTCCTATATTTTAACCCTAAGGACGGATATAGGACAGATAAAAACTGTCGCAAAAAAGACTTAATTCGGACAATTTTCGTCCTAATTCTGTCCTATATCTTAATTAATTACTTCTAAGTAACTAAGCAATTAGTCTTAATTAATTAACTGTTATGTTCTGTCCTATATATGTCCTTTAAAGCGACAAATTAATTAAGATTTCCGTCCTCAATCCGTCCTATATCTTCCTAAAAGTTTTCTATATTCCGTCCTATATCCGTCCTGAAACCGTCTTAATTTCGTCCTATATGAGTTGTTTGGTTGTTAATTATCCGTCCTGAATCCGCCCTATATCCGTCCTATACTGTAATAAATTAATTAAAAAAATCCGCAGCCGGCAATAGCCGGCTGCGGTGTCGTCGCTGCTGTTGTTCGGCGGTGTTCATCCCCAAACATAAAAAATTCATCAATATTCATACCCAAACATCAAAAATCATACCCAAACATCAAAAATTCATCAAAATTCATACCTAAAATCAAAAATTCATCCCCAAACACAAACACAAATAAGATTCAATTCATCAAACACAAAATTTAACACACATTCCAAACAAAAACGAAATCAACAAAATTACAATAAACAAAAATTCCCCAAACACAAATAAAATTACACTCATTCATCAAAATATAAACAAAAAGCCAAATCAAAATGAAAATATAAATAAAGAATCTGAAAAAGAATGGTAATCATACCTCTTTTAGTCAAATCAAGTTTTCCTAAACAAAAACCAAACAAGAATTGATTGTTAGTATTTATAAAACAAATAAAATAAATTTATAAGGAACAAAGAGCAAAAAACCTACCCATGACAGATTGGATTCTGGAAAGAAAGAGATAAGAACAGTCGAGATAAGAACAATCACAGTATTTATAGAAGATTGGATTCTGGGAAAGAAAAATCGCATAATACTAAAGGACGGATTTAGGACGGATGGTAAGGATAAAGGACGGTTTCATAGGTTTGATATTTTCATATCCCGCCAAAAAATTTCAATATCCGTCCTATATCCGTCCTACATTATTTGAATTTTCGATTTCCCGCCAACAATTTTTTAATTCCCGCTAACAAATTTTAGTCCGACCTTTATGTCTTAAAAATGTACGACGGAAATAGGACGGAATATGGAAGGGTAGGACAGAGTATTTTTTAGAAAAGAACGAAAGGACAGTTTCATAGGTTTGATATTTTCATATCCCGCCAAAAAAATTCAATATCCGTCATATATCCGTCCTACATTATTTGAATTTTCGATTTCCCGCTAACAATTTTTTAATTCCCGCTAACAAATTTTTGTCTGGCCTTTATATCTTAAAATGTACGACGGAAATAGGACGGAATATGGAAGTGTAGGACATAGTATTTTTTAGAAAAGAACGAAAGGACGGTTTCATAGGTTTGATATTTTCATATCCCGCCAAAAAATTTCAATATCCATCCTATATCCGTCCTATATTATTTGAATTTTCGATTTCCCGCCAACAATTTTTTAATTCCCGCTAACAAATTTTAGTCCGACCTTTATATCTTAAAAATGTACGACGGAAATAGGACGGAATATGGACGGGTAGGACAGAGTATTTTTTAGAAAAGAATGACGGAAGCGGTCCGTCCTAAATCCGTCCTATAGGCCGCGGAATAAACTGCCGATTGGAATAATTAAAGTCGTAACTTTCTCAAAAACCATCGAACCGGCGCATCTCCAAACCCCTTCAATCACACCCTAAAATGACCCACTTCAAATAATTCATAGTTTTCAATCCCAAATCTTATTCTTTTTGCCGGTGTTTTTATTTGGCTTAGGATCTATTGATTTAATAACTGAAATAAATTAACGTAATAACTGAAATAAATTAACTTAAATAAGGGACGGATTTAGGACGGACAACTTAATCTTTTTTTGATTAAGAAATCCGTCCTTTATTCGTCCTCTTTCCGTCCTTTTATGTGTATAATAAAAATTATTTTTTATTTTATATAAATAAGAAATAATAATTAATAAAGGTCCGTCCTATGACCGTCCTTTATGCTAGAATAATTTTTTTTAAAATTTTTTAAATAAATTATAATTTAAAAAAATATTAGTCCGTTCTTTCGCCATCCAATATCCGTCCTTTACTGTATCCCAAAATTGTAAATTTTCATTTTTAAAAAGAAAAAGGAAAATAATGAGCATTCCATCCTATATCCGTCCTTTTTAAAATGCCGTCTTATTTCCGTCCTATTTCCGTCCTAATTTATTAAAAATTAAAGGACGACTATAGGACGGAAGTTTAATCCGTCCTTTTAGGTCCGTTTTCTAGTAGTGGGCTCGTGCACTTAGGTTTTAATAGAATCATTCTCAACACCAAATTGTATGTTTTTGTTAAGCTAGATCAATACTATCTTAGAATAATTTTGATCTAATTGAGATTTGAGGGAGTTCACCTCATTTCTCAAGATGTCATTTTGAGAAATCAAATTTGCTTTCGCAAGTGTAAGTGAATCAACAGTGGTGTCATTGTTAATGATGCATAGCATGGATGATTTGCTAACATTAGATTTCTTTAAAGTAGTATATCTAAGTATAAGAGATTGATACTTAGAAAATAATTCTTTGTTAGCAATACGAAAGTTCATCCATGGTTACCTCGGGTTCATCGTTGTCACTATCACTCTCATCGGAGAGTGGATCTTCTCGGGCCAGGAAGCACATATGTGCACTCTTACCCTTTTCATCCTCGGATTCACTAAAGGAATATCCGCTTGAATCATCGAACATCCCAACATGTCATTTCTTCTTGTCCTTCTTGTATTTTTCGGATTTGTGGTACTTTGGAGTTTTCCACTTTTCTTTGTTTCTAAGCATTGGGCAATCCTTCTTGATGTGCACCGGCTTGTTACACTTAAAATAAAGAGACGATGTATTGTTAGTGGAATCAAATTTAGTTTTAGAAGGAAATTTATCTTTGCGAAAGAAGCATTGGAACGTATTTACCATTTGTGCCATTTCTTCCAAGTTTATTTCGTTCTCGGATTCTTCACTATCGAAGGATGAAGAAGTAGCCTTGAATGCTAACGCTTTAGTCTTGGCCTCTGTTGGGTTCATCATTGCTCTAATCTTCATTCGGTTCATCCTTCTTACAGACAAGAGAGTACTGATGATATTCACCACGGTGTAATTCTTCATGTCATTGACCTGCTCAATTGTGATTGCTCTTCTTTTCCATTTTGAGGTCATTCCCATGATTACCTCTCTCACATTTTCTTTTTGGGTGTAGACTTGACGAAGAGCTTCAAGCTCATTGGTGAAGTCGGTGAAGCGTCCATACATCGTTGCAATGTTCTCATTATCCTGCATATGAAACATATCAAATTTTGTATTGTAACATATAATTTAGACAACAGTCTCTTGTTCATTCCCTTGTGGGTAACGACTAGATGGTTCCATATTTGATATGCACTCTTATATGTGCATATCTTCTTGAACTCATCCGGATCCAATGCACAATGAAGAGCATTCATTGCCTTGGCATTGTTCACTTCGACGGACTTCTCTGAGGGAGGCCATTTGTCAAAATCCTCTTTGGAGGGTTCAACGTATTCCTTATGGAGGGTTCTCCAAAGAGAAGTATTCCTAAGAAACGTTTCCATCTGGCACTTCCAATAGCCGAAATTCGTGCCATTGAAATGCGGAGGACAAACCGTTGATTGTCCTTCGAAGACTGTAGACGCACCATCACGATAGTGATTATTGTACGAAGGAGGTGGAGGAACATTGTTGTTGTTGTTGTATGCCACAGCTAAAAACCTTTGCTCTGATACCAATTGTAAGGATATTGGCTATGTGGAAAACACTAGAAGAGGGGTTGATAATGTTTATAAAATTTAAACGGTAGTTATACCAATTTAAATTCCTAAACAACAATAAATGCAGAATTATTAATAAACCCAAAATTAAACAATGCTAACATGAAGTATGTTTCAAGTGTTCGGATTACTCAAGTCAACTCCCGACTTATTCTTGGTAATCCTACGTCCCTTCCACCAGGATACCTCCGGATACTCAAGATAGAACCCTACCTTGAGGTTTCCTTTAAACCTACTTGTAGCAACCCTACAAGTGAAATCAGAACAAAGTCGATGTCCTTGACTCCCACAACATGGGATCAAGCAAACCATTCTCACAAACTGAGAGTAAAACTAATACCAAAAGATATGAAATAATGAAATAGCAACACTTACAATCACCTATGCCTTGAAGTAGAACTTGAAGGAGCAAGTGTGTTGTATGTTGAAGTCCCTTCCAAGAAGAGAGAAAGCCATATCTCTTGTCACCACCAATTACCTAGAGGATATCACTTTGATTATAGGTTAGAGAGCAAGAGAGAAGGATATTGAAAATCTAGGGCTTTTTAATTTGAGAGCTTTGAAAACTTGAAGGTGAAAGCCTTGGGTTTTCAAGAGATGATCAAGTAGATGAGTAACCCTTCAATGGAACAGTAGAATCCCTCTTTATAGGTTCTCTAAAACCATCAAACAGAATCTCCAAAAACCCCTTTGAAATACGTGTAGAAACAGCCAACAAATAGAATTTACACACTCGACAGTTGACTGATGAAGAAACAACAGTCGATTACTGCACTGTGTCAGAGGGTAGGTGAGAATTCAAACGGTAACTTACCACATAGGACAGTTGACTGATGAAGGTCTGACAAGCGCCTGTAAACCTAACAGGTGACTGAAAAACCGTATACTGGTGACTGTGCAAACCATGAGTAAGTTGAGAAAATTCTGCAAATGTTAGGAAGAAGGGACATGCAACTGATGTGGTATCCAAAGGTGACTGTGACATTGGCAGGCAACTGTAAAACCAACATCAGTCGTCTGGCTGCAACTTGCAAAGCTTGTCAAAAACCAAGTATTATGACAAGGATTGACAGGCGACTGAAGAGGAATTCACAGTCGCCTGTGCCATGGGCAGGCGACTTCAAGTCAACATCAGTCAGCTAGCCGAATGAATAAGATAATGATCTTTGGGCAGGAGAGAAACATGCGACTAACTAACTAATCACAGGCACTTGTAATTTGGCAGGCGCCTGTATTTTGTACGGCAATCACCTAAATAAAGTTATAGCTGAAAGCCCAAAACCCAACTGATAAAGTATATGCAGAACATACGAATGTAGAACAAGTCACATGCGACTGTTTGGATACATGCGCCTTTAAAACGTTCGGCAGTCACCTGTTGAAATCCTAAAATTCACATGCTTGAGAAATGTGAATTGGAGGCCAAGGAAATGTGATCTAATGATTTCTTATGACAGAAATAAAGATGTGTGTGTACTCCAACATAGTTCTACTTCTAAGCTACATACAAGAAGAGAATAAAAAAATTACATCTTGTATTAACCTTTCTTCTTTCCAAAAAATGAGCTTGAAGTATTCTAGGAGCTTCATTCATCATCTTTGATCATCCAATCCACTTTTCATTCTTCGATTGATCCTTGAGTGACATCCATTGCTAATTGATCTTCATGATATGGTTAGGTAATGGATTAACTGCAAATAAGGGATTAGTCACAAGTATTTTTGTTTGCTCATCATCAACACCAATTAGGGAGAAGTCCAATACTCAACATCCTCCTTATTCCAAAGTTTTTGAAAGTGTTTCAGTCGTTGTCCATTAACTTTGAACTTGTTGCCATCTTTCTTATTCACCAAAATCACCGCTCCATGTGGAAATACTTGTTTTACATAATAAGGGCCCTACCACGTGGAGCGTAGCTTTCCTGGAAATATGTGTAGCATTGAGTTGTACACAAGAACTTTGTCCCCTTGTTTGTACTCCTTCCTTAAGATCATCTTGTCATGCACTGCTTTCAATCGTTCTTTCGCCAATTTCGCATTTTCATATGCATGTTTCCTTAACTCTTCAAGCTCTAAAATCTGCGATTACGAGAATCATTCGATGAGTCATCAGGTGATTTTAATGATTTCATTTCCCATTAAGATTTATTCTCTAGTTTAACAGGAATATGCCAATTTTTTCCGTAAACTAAACGGTAATAGGACACCCATAATATAGTCTTATATGACGTCCTGTAGGTCCATAAAGCTTCAAACAAGCGAAGACTCCAATCTTTGTGTGTATGGTTCATTGTTTTCTAATGGATATTCTTGATCTATTACATGTTCAGCTTGTCCATTCCTTTGGGGTGGTATGTAGTTGAAACGTTATGCGTTACACAAAACTTCTTCATCAAATTTGCGAAGAGCCTATTGCAAAAGTGGGAACCTCCATTACTGATAATGGCCTTTGGCACTCCAAAGCACGCGAAGATAGTTTCTTTCGAAAACTTTAGCACGATGGATGTGTCATTAGACCTGCAAGGAATAGCATCCACCCATTTAGAAACATTATCAATTGCAACTAATATGAAACTTATCCAAATGAAGGTGGAAAAGGTCACATAAAATCAATCCCCAAAAGATCAAATATTTCTATCTCTGACATGAGATTTAATGGCATTGTATTTTCTTTTTGAGATTCCCCCAAATATTTCTATCTCTAACATAAGATTTAATGGCATTGTATTTCTTTTTGAGATTCCCCCAATTATTAACAACGCACGCATGATTTACAATGAGCATATGCATCTTTAAACATGGTGGGCCAGAAAAATCTACTTTGTAAACTTTTTGCAACAGTTTTATGAGCAGAAAAATGTCATCCACATACCCCATCATAGCAAAATTTTAAAACACTATTATTCTCATGATGTGGTATACATCTCCTCATAATTTGGACTCCACAATATGTAAAGATGTAAGGGTCATCGAAGTAGAAAGATTTTACCTCATGTTTGAATCGTTTAAAATGAAGAGAGGACGAATGTGGTGGAGTTCTACTTGTCACCAAATAATTGACTAAGTCCACATACCATGATAGAGTTGAGACGACGAAAAGTTGCTCATTTGGGAAGGAATCTCTCAACGGTATATTTGATCCCTCTGTGCCAACTGTCAATCTCTAAGGTGATCTGCTATATGATTCTCCACTCATTTATTGTCTCAGATCGCAATGTTGAACTCCTACAAAAGAAGACTCCATCGTATGAGTCTAAGCTTTGCTTCCTTTTTAGACAAAAGATATTTGAGTGCAGAGTGGCACATATAGACGACGATAGGTGGTCCCAAAATGTAGCTCCTAAACTTTTCCAATGCAAATATCACTGCAAGTAATTCCTTCTCTGTCGTCTTGTAATTTCTTTGAGCATCGTTCATGGTCTTACTTGCGTAGTAGATCACATAAGGAACTTTTCTTTCTTTTGCCCAAGAACTGCGCCCTCGGCGTAGTCTCTCGCATAGCACATAATCTCGAAAGGAAGAGTCCAATCTGGAACATGCAAAATAGGCGATAAAACAAGTAAGGATTTTAGTTTTTCAAATGAATCTTAACACTCTTGCATCCAAATAAAATCTACATTTGAAGTTAATAAATTGCAAAGAGGTCGAGAGATAGCATTGAAATCCTTTATGAAGCGTCTATAAAATCCTACATGACCCAAGAATGAACAAATATCTTTAATGCTTTTTGGTGTTGGTAGCTTCTCTATATCCTCAACTTTTACCCTATCCACATGAATACCTGCTTTAAAAACTAAGTGACCAAGTACCAAACCTTCGATGGTCATGAAGTGGCGTTTTCTCCAATTGAGTAGCAAGCTCTTCTCTTGACATCCGCGCAAAACAAGGGCTAAGTTAGACAAACAATTTTCAAAAGAAGTGCCGTATATTGAAAAATCATCCACAAATACTTCTACTATCTTTTCAACCAAATCACTAAATATGCTCAACATGCAACGTTGAAAAGTAGTAGGTGCATTGCATAGACCAACTGGCATCCTCCTAAATGCGAAAGTTCCAAATGGACAAGTAAAGGTGGTCTTCTTTTGGTCCTCTGGAGCTATCTCTATCTGATAATAACCTAGGTAGCCATCTAGAAAATAATAATATTTATTACCCGCCACTCTCTCTAAAATTTGATCTGGGAAACAAAAAGGAACGTGGTATAACGTGGTATTTTCATGTTTTTGAATTTAGTTTTCTATAATCAATGCACATTCTCCATTCTGTGGTGGTTCGCATAGGTATGAGTTCATTGTTTTCATTTTTCACCACAGTCAAACCTGATTTCTTTGGGTCAACTTGGGTTGGACTAACCCACTTGCTATCAGAGATTGGATAAATAATTCCCGCATCAAGCAATTTAAGTACTTCCCCCTTTACCACTTCTTTTAACGTCGGGTTCAACCGACGTTGCATTTCACGCGTAGGTTTGGCATCATCCTCACGACAAATATGATGTGTACAAGTTAAGTGATTTATACCTTTGATGTCTGCAATGGACCATCTAATTGCCCCTTTATGTTTTCTAAGTACATCAATCAATGAATGTTCCTGCTCAGGTGTGAGATTGGATGATATTACCATGGGAAAAGTCTCATCTCATCCAAGGTAAGCGTATTTTAGATAGTCTGGCAATGGCTTTAGCTCAAGCTTTGGATGCTCCATGTTAGAGGCTAATTGTGGTGGTAATCCAACTGGCAATGGTTCAAATTTTGGTGCACATGTTTTCCTTGCTCTCTCGTGATTGCCTTGTACAAAATAAGACTCATTAATATCATCGAAATTATAATCAATATATTTAGATTCACATTCAAACTCAGCCATAAAATAGTCTTCAATCAAACTTTCAATCAAGCATACCTCTTTGACATTTTCAACATGTGTTGGCAATGTATATGATTTAAAGATATTTAATTCAACTTTCACGTTACCAAATGTTATCTTCAACTGTCCATCCATACAATTGATCACCGCGTTGCATGTAGCTAAGAATGGACGGCCCAAAATGACAGGAGTGGTGTTACCAGGAGGTGGTCCTTTTATGTCTAGGACGATGAAATCCACGGGATAATAGAACTTGTCCACCTAAACCAAAACATCCTCCATGCAACCCCTTGGAACTATCATTGACCTGTCTGCTAACTGTAGTACCACGGACGTTGGTTTCAGCTCCCGTAGACCTAGTTGCATGAAAACAGAGTAAGGCAAAAAATATTCACATTAGAACCCAAATCAAGCAAAGAATTTCCAAAGCTCTTAGTCCATATAGTGCATGGAATAGTAGGAGAAGCTGAATCTTTATATTTGAACGGAGTGTTATGTTGTACTGTGGCACCTACATGTTCCGTGAGAACATCTTTCTTTTTTACATGGAGAGTCTGTTTCACAGTGCATAAGTCCTTCAAAAATGTATCATATGCAATCACTTGGTTTATCGCATCAAGTAAGGGAATATTAATTTTTACATGTTTGAAGAAGTCCCTAATTTCTGCCCGGTATTTTTCTTTCGATGGTGGTGCAAGTCTTTGTGGAAACGGAGCTGGAGGTGTATATTGTTCAGGCTCTTTTTCTTTAACCTCCTCCTCTTTTTCTAAGCTTTTCTCCTCGTCATGTAGCATTTGTGGCACATGCTCATCCTCTTTCTCCTCTATTATTTGTTCATGCTTAGGTGGTTCTGGTTTTTCTATCTCTCTTTCATTACGCAAAGTAGTCACCGCCTTGCAAGGTTTATGTTGTCACCTGAAAAAGAAGAGGGATTCAAGTTACGATTTGCAACAGATTGAGTTGGTAAAGTACCTTTTTCTAAAGACGCAACAATTTTAGAAAATTATTTGTTAAGATACTGAAACTGCTGCTGAAATTTTTGTTGAAGTTGTTGTTGCTGTTGATTCTACATTTGCATCCTTTATTGAAGTACGGCGGTAATATCAATGCTCTGCTCATTCTTCTCTTGATTTCTTGCATGATTCGTATGGTAGTAAGGAGTGATCGTCTGTTGCACCAGCTGATGTGGTCTCCATCTCAAATTTGGGTGATTTTTCCAAGAAGAGTTGAAAGTATTCGAATTTACTCCTTGATTTGACACTCAATTCACTTCACTTTATGCGTTCCTTATTTTCACGCCCTGCTTCCCAAGTATGAAAGGCGAAACGTGAAGAGGTCCGCTCAGACTTGGAGCTGTGAAGCTATAGTCTGATAAGCGTCTGGTAATTTAATCCATTATCAGGTTCTTTTCATTATGACGAAACAACATTAATAATAATGAGGGGATAGACAAATAAAATTATCCAACATTCAACATCCACAGATTTTATTCCAAACATTACAGAGTTATAGTCATAAAAGAAGTACAAAGTCTGAAAAGAAGGCCTAAGCATGGACATAACTACAACAAGAAATGGTGCTACGCACCGACCAACCTAACAACAACTACTAAGAAGGTAAACAACAACTAAAAGAGAGTCACCAACTGAGATTAAGGGTAGAACTCCAGTGACCTCGAACTGGACGTCAACAAGCTGCCATCCTCAGTAACTACTCAGGCTCAAACCTAACATGTGACACTCAAAGAGAAAAGGGCACATGTCAGCAAAAATCTCCAAAAAGGAAGGGAGACTTTTGTGCAAGGAAACGTAAAAGTGAAGAGAATGCACCTTAGCAGTTTAAAGTGAGATGACATGGCATATTAATTCAATGAGTGCAGCAGTTAAAAGAGATGACATGGCATGTTATTTAAAGAATGTGACAATTAAAATGAACATGATGATAACAAGCATGCACGTCGTAGCAGAAGCTATGAATCACTATTTCACGAATTCATGAATCACTCACTTTTCACATTGTGCACAGGGTTTACGCCTTTTGGCTGAAGTGGCTGTACAGGCACACTTCTATGCTGAAGTGATCGCTTAACCCTACCCCTCCACGTGTATCGAGCGTTGGTTTCCCAACTATACTGTGCTCGCTTCTGGATCATGAGCCTGGAAGTGTTTTTGGTTTGGCATAGGGTTGTGCCCGCAAAGCAGGTGCCTAGCCTCAATCAATATGTAGGAGTCAGGATCCTACTCGCCGCAGCTTACACTTCAATAGTAGCGTGTGATACATAATCACGATAAACATTCCATGCATGAAATGACATGACAATTTGCAACATGATAGTATAAAAAACAGTTAATACATGCGTACCATTTATCAAAATTAAACATGACATGTGAGATGCATGAATCATGACAAGGGTGTCGAATCTAGCTTTGTTGTCAAAATAAATCAAGTATGGGTGTCGGATCTAGCTTCGTTATCAAACTAGATCAAATATGGTCGTCTAGGCGACTACCATTTCACTGCCTAGTCTCTTTTACACAATTTTACAAAATGGCCTAAAACATGGCCTAACAATTACTGTGCAAGTTTCACTTGCCTGAAGACAATCACGTTGCGATCCCGTTCAATCCAGTCCAAGACTACCTATGTGTTAAGATCGCGATCCAGCCTACAGTCCAAGTTTTTAGATCTTGATTAGTGAATTATCCAAAGCAATAATGTTACTGATTTTAGTCTTGATTAGCATGCGATGTGGGGGTTCCTACGGTTCAGAGATTACCCTTAGCACGACGCGAGAGCTACACTAACATCGAGTAGCGACGTCAGGAGTTAGACTCCGGTAGTGCGAACGGTACATCAGATAGCAGCGACGAATGACGATCAACCGGGTAGCGGTATGATCACCGATCAGTGACACGAAGGGAATGGACAGTGGCACAGCATCCTACGGCGTTGGGAAGGCACCGATAGCGGTACGGAACACATGAGAAACGCCGGACAGATCTGTTCGCGGGTTCGGGTAGCACAGATATGAAGTTGCATGTGAATCTGAAGTTTACACGCGCGTAGGAGGAGCTTCGGGGCTTGCAGCGACTAGGAAAGGACTTGGATGGCTAAAGGGGGACCTGAGGGCAATGATCGGTAGAGTGGGACGGCCGACGGCGGCCTGGAAGGTGATGGCCGAATTTTTGAAGGGGGAGGAGGCTGACAGTTTTTGTAGGGTGTTTTGGTGTTTGCACGTTGTTTGCGAAAGGAGGAGGAGGAACTGATGGAGGGGAGGATGCCTGTGCATAGGGGACGTCGAGGGGAGTGATCAGTGGCCGGTGGGGGGTCGTCGACGACGACGACGGTGGCCGTGCGTGGGGTTTGAAGGGGAGGTGGCTGTCAGTAGTTTTTGCAATGGGTTGGTGTTTGCATGGAGTTTAAAGCAAGGAGGAGGGGTGGTTAACGAGAGGAGGGTTGCCAAAGGTGGAGGAAGTCGAGGGGAGGCTAGGCTGGAAATTTGGGGGTCGCCGGAGGTGGGAAGAGGGCTGGCCGAAAATTTCAATGGGGGCGGCTGCGGCAGTTTCGTGAGATAACCTAGGTTACTATTGCTAAAATAGAAGATGCTTGATATACAACTCTACGGTTTTGGTATTCTAAGTATAGGAAGAGAGAGGGAGAGATAGAGGGGGTTTAGATTAGATAAAACAGTGGGTTGAATAGCCCAATTAGATGAGTATTAGAAAATAGTTTTGATAAAGTGTTTTGAAAGGGGTGTATGTTTAGGTGATTGGAGAGAGAAGTTGTGAGAGGGTGGGGGTAGACTTAGGTTTATATGTGATGGAGAATAGCTAGGAAATATAGTCATGGAACGTATTAGGCCTAGTTTAATTAGGTTAGTTAATTAATCAAGTTAATTAAGCTAGGTGTATTAGAAGGGGATTAGGGAAAAAGTGGGTCAAATGGTGTCCGATAATTATAAGAAAAATACCGAGACGACCGTGTAGACGAGAGAATCGAGACTAAGAAGAATGGTCACGGGCTAGGGAAATGAAAAACGGAACTAAAAATAGAAAGGTCTAACGACGAAGGTGGAAACTACGACACATCTTCAAACAAAGTTATTTTGTGGGAGAACGACCCGTGAAACGACGTTCAAAAATAATTCCACAAATAAGTATTCTTCCAGAGGGTCACAACAGCATATCACAACATAGGTTTCGGATACAAGAAGGGATCGAAATAAATACGTGTATGAACAAAAGTACACGCACGAAAACGTACGATCGAAAAGCGACCATGACATCCTACTCACCTTAGAATAAAGTTCTTCCTCAGACTTTCTAACTAAGAAAATATATCTAGCCATTCTGGTAACTACCCCAATCATAACACACTATAATTCAAATCATGTATAGTCACCATAAGTGCTTATATATGCACTAGGTAGTCAAACACTAATACTACAAACATGTATGTATATACGCACATTCTATACTTATACCTACATAGTATGTCAAATTCATACACGTACTTCAATCATTCATATAGTCACGTACATCCTTATATAGCTATTACCCACTTATCACATAACCATGGTACACATGCTTACATAAAAATAAATAGTTCACACCAGCAAATACAATGGTAGTACTTCACGTTTAAATAACTACCTATATACAAACAAATATGGATATACTACTCCATATATCTCATAGTATACATCCAACACCAAATATATCAACACATGTAATCACACCACACAATATTAAATCTGGTGTACTATACCTAATATACATTCAACACTACTATAATTTCATAAATATATAGCTATTCAAATACGCGCAGATATTTCACCATATATTCACCTCACATATAGTCCTATAACTATATTCAAGACACACCACACATACCATAGTCACAAATACGTATAATTAAGCACATACTTAACCGTGCATGGTGCACATCCACACAAGCTAATATACCATTCATACATACCACTCATACCACTATATACTTATCACAACTACACACCTAGTTTAGCTAACAGATATACATCCAACATGGAAAACCTTAGTAATTAACTATACTACAAGACCAAAGCCTATAACTATATAATGGTATAGCCACCCACAACCATGTGTGTAACATAACCAGGCACAACCAAACCTATCACTATACACACATCATCCATCACTATGTTCATAGCACCATACACCAACCACAGACAAATATAATAATATACATAGAGTATACCCACTCAGGCTTGAGTGGGACTCAAAACCCATACCATAATACTCTATATAAGTAACACGATATCATACCAACACCAACACACCACTCTAATATACATACATACATACATACATACATACATACATACATACATACATACATACATACATATATATATATATAATAAAACAGGGATGTTATCATGGGTTGTTGGATAAGAGTTTTTGGATAAGAGAAATTGGTTATGTGTATTGATGTAAGTGGATATGTGTATTGTTATATAAGATATTTTGGTTAAGAGATAATGGATAAGAGATTTTGGTTATGTGTAATTGGGTGTGTTGTTTATATAGATTTTGTATATGGGGTATGAGAAATTGAGATATGAGAAATTGAGATAAGATAAGAAATCAAATCATTTTGTATTTAAATTTTGAAATCAAAATTTCAAAATTTCCGTTTACATTTGATCGAATTGGGAGAGAAACTGATTAGATCACATCACATATGAGAGGGAAAAAATTTGATCACATCACAGTTTACTCCGTATGAGAGGGAAAAAATTCGATGGCATCTTCATCCTTCACTATTCAAATCTCACTGGCCCCATCACAGTCTAAACCCCTCAATTTCGAAACCCCTCAATGCCTCAACTTTGAAACCCCTCGACCTCAAATTAAATCAACTAGGCATCATCAAAACCCCTCAACTTTGAAACCCCTCAACCTCAGGGCCTTCGAACGCCCCTCAACTTTGAAATGGTCAGGCTCCGAGATCTCCAGTCCAGTGTCTCACCCCTCAACTTTGAAATGGTTGATTCAACCGCCTCTGCTGCTAATATGCTCCGAGATCTCCAGTCGTAGCGTTTCCACAAGCATTACAACAAAGTGTAAGCTTTTCTTCACTTTTTTCTTTTTTAATTTGAAAGCTTTGTTTTTTTTCCTCAAAATTAAAAGGTTTGATTTTGATGAACTGTGTTATTTCACTAGTTTTTTAATTGCACTATTTGAAACACTATATCTACGGACCATATGCATTACTTGCATTATTTGAGCACCGAGATGGAATATCACATGTTTATTTATATGGGAGACGAAGGCAAGGTTCGAATTTTGATGTGTGGATGTAAATATGTACTCATATGAGCTGATTTTAGTACCAATTTGAGAAATTACAGAAAGCAATCTATATTTGAGCACGAATTCTGACTGATTGGCTTGAAAAATACAATTTAGGTACCAATGTTGGTCAGAAACTACATTGCATATGCATCCAGATATATATATATGAGATGATCATTTCATAAACTGGTCAGAAATATATTGGTACAAAATATGATGAGATGAGGAGCAAATGAAATGATCATTTCTAGCAATGTATTCAATAGAATAATGGTGTTTGTTCTAAATGAAATGGATAGAATTCTTTGTGACGTGCTGAATGCTCCCAGCTTTGGAGGAAAAAAGGAAACAATAATTGAACTAACAACCACAAAATCCTGGGAGAAACATGGTAGTCTAATGAAGATATACCTTGGCAACACACTCCAGAAACATGGTAGACTGATGAGCAGATGATATCATTCACATTGAATCGTGTGAAGGCATCAGCTGTATTTTTAGCTGCATTTCCTACTCTTTTGAGGAAGTATATTAAAGTACGATCATCTCATATACCCTTTGTAGTTTATACAAACTGGTCAGAATTCATGTTGGTCAGAAAGCAATTTATAACTAACTGATTTTAGTACCTATTTGAGAAGTTAAAGAAAGCAATCTATAGTTAGTACCAATGTGCATGAATTCTGACCAACATTGCATATGCATCCAGAAAGCAATCTATATTTCAAATAATAATGTTAAAATGTACAATATCAGGTGGCACTCCACTCATGGGGTACTGGAAGAGGTGAACTGCCGGTTGTTTCATTCATATTTCTAAGAGATTTGTGCATTCATCTTGTTCAGATTGTCTTGATACTTGCCTCAAAGGTGTGTACAAAGCATATGTGATGAATTGCAAATTATCCAAATCTGTTAGCAGATCAAAGCAGCAGAACATTCATTTTCTTGGGAATTGTGTAACTGAACTATATGGTGTGGACATACCAAGTGCATATCAACATGCATTTGTTTCCATTTGTCAGTTAACTATGATATTACGGGGTACCCTTACTGAAAGAGGGAATAAGGTAATCTTAAGCCTCTATTTCCATTTGTCAGTTAGCCAACTGATTGGCAATTTATTTTTTTCTATTTTATGTTTTATTCTGAATATATATGCATATGTGACTATTGACACAAAAAGTCTACATATCTTTTGCTCCCTTATTCCAATTCATTGTTCTTCTGTTGAATGAAAAATTGTAAGGTGTTGGAAGTTCCCAGACATGTGGATCATTCTTTGGTTCCATGGAGACTAAGATTAGGTATGTTGAATTCCAATGCAACACACCACTAAGAACAAAACTTACTGATATATTCAAAGCTTATTGTTTGATTACATGAACCCATTATTGGCTACCATAAATATCATCTAATGATGGTAATGGTAACACTATCGATTGTAAGGGCTCACATCAATGACTCATGTTTTAATTTAAATTTTGAATTAATTTGTGATGCAGGACGCACAAGAAGCAATGGGTGACAGTGAAGAAGATGATGATGATGAAAGCTGTGAGGAATATGATGCTACTCCCAAGAAGGTAACTAGACATTCTTTTATGGAGCTAGTAAGATCATTAGTTATGTTTCTGGATAGTTTCTCAACTTTGTGTTCTCATTGTAGGGTGCACCTGGAAAGTGACCTGCTGAATCTGCTTCAAAAACTCATGTTCCAGAAAAGAAGGCTAAGGTTGTAACCACGGCTGGAGTACAGAAAATAGGTTGCTCTTTGTTTCATTCGGATGACCATTTTAATTTTAGAGTACAATCTCTTTTTCAAATATTATTTGTGTCTAGACTGTAAATTGTTCCTGAGAACATAGCCCACCCAACTATTTTCCTAATTGGAGTTCGGATCCAAATATTTGAAACCGAAATTCTTATCAGATTGGATTTCGGTATGACCCTTTTCAAACCCGAACCCAATAAATAAAACCAAAATTAGAATCGATGTATGCCGGTACTCTAAAATTGTCCTTGGTTGTTGTTACACAACAGACATGAATATCATCCTTCTTTTGCTAATGAAATGCCCAATGATGGTTGCAGATGAAGATTGATTTCAATTGCTTCAGAATCTTCTCATTGCAAATTAGTTCTGAAGGTTGCCAGGATTACGCCTTTTATCTGTTGATCCCTTTATATAAAGTGTGTGAGAGATTCATTGGAAAGGTCATTAACGGTGAGTGGCCTCAAACTGATTGGAAATTTATTTTTTTCTATTTTATTTTTTATTCTGAATATATATGCATATGTGATTATTGACAAAAAAAGTCTGCATATCTTTTGCTCCATTATTCCTGATTCATTGTTCTTTTGTTGAATGAAAAATTGTAAGGTGTTGGAAGTTTGCAGACATGTGGATCATTCTTTGGTTCCATGGAGACTTAGATCATGTATGTTGAATTCCAATACAACACACCACAAAGAACAAAATTGGATAATATAACAAGGACAAATTGGTTTTCTTCAATATGTGAATAGGCTCCTTTAATATTATATTCTTAGCAGATTTATCTGTTCTCAGATTCATTACTAAACTTACAATGTGGAATTTGGATTCCTCAGTGTGTATAGACTGGCAATTCATAGATCGAGTGTTCACTGTGTGGTTAGTTTTTGCCATAAGCTACCAGTGTAAAAACTCAGATAAACGCTCATCCATCATCCATTTGGCGGTCATGGGATGAAACAGTTTGAAGAAGCAAAGCTTTTGTCATCTAAAATGACTGAAATCTTGCGGTTGATTTGTCATCAGAGGATATGAATAAGGAGAAACCGACTCCTTCCATATTTGTCTAAGTCTGAGAACAAACTGGATTTCTACATTATTGTGGAAGATCCGCATTCCTTGAACTACATCATCAACTTTGCGTAGTCTCTTAACACTGCAGCAAACCCGAGGCAATATTTTCTGTGACATGATATTTAAAACAATTGAGGTAAGAAATTGCCATAGATATGTTTTTGCATGGAGATATCAATCCCCTTACCCTTTTCACCTAAGATTATCACTGTGCATATATACTCTGGTTCTTGAATGTGAAAAACTCACTGCATATATACTCTGTTTCTTATTGCTTAAAAAAATTCACCCCCTCCCCCGTGCAGGCAACTTTTGACAGTTTTCTTGCTTAACTCATTTGATTTGATTTGTAGATTATGCCTTGATGTCATCCATATGCTTTAATAAATCAACAATGCAGGCAAATGTGGGCATAAGTTTCTTCTTCACAGTCACATAGGACACAACAATTCACATATTGCACTCACTTTCTTTGAATTTTTAGTTTGTTAATCAAAAGAGACCTTCTTCCTCAATAAATTATCTCCATAACAATTTTCAATAAATTTTAGTTTTTTATTCATATGTTGTAAGATAATGATACCTAGCACCGTTGAGGTTTCAAAATATGCAGTTTATTGTCATGCATCTTCCTCTAATTCGAGAATCATGCAGTTCTATGTACATACATGTTCTTTGAACTATAAATTTTGCTTTAAATTATTTGATTTCAGTTAGCAAAACAAGATCTTAATTGCTTTAGAATGCTTCTGGCTTTTTGTTCGAGAAACAACATTCAAGGCTTTAAGTTGACCAAGCAATGAACCGCATGGTGTCCAAAGGCAATTTATTCTATATGGTGAAAAGATCCAGGACTGAGCCTTACCCATTCCAGTTATAAGAATTAGAGATCCATAAAAGTAACCAACTTTGTGGGCTAGAAATGCATCCTGCAGAGATAAGGGTGTGTTCTTTGTGGTATTTGCAAAGATAAGAGAGATATCCTGCAGTTTTAGTTCAATGTTTTAGAATGAGAACAATCTATAAGTATGTGTTCTTTGTGGTATTTGCAAGTTAGATAAGGGTGTTTTAGTTCAATCTGAACTTGAACCCACATACTTCTCATTATACATGATGGGAGACATGTAATGTTTTAGTTCAATGTTAAATTAAGTACGTATGTGTTCTTTGAGGTAAATATGATTCCTACACATACTTACAGACATGCAATGTTTGAGGTATATGTAAATTTGATTAATCCACATGTAAGTCAGCATCCTTTATAAATTAAATTACTGAGATCATCCCGTGCATGTAGGCTTGGGTGACATGTCCAGCTCGAGCGCGAGCTCAAAGGTTGCAAATGGCAGAGGATTCACAAAGCATGGCACTACAGCAGCTTCCAAGATCCCAGAAATCATATGTAAGTCATCATCCTATATAGATTACATTACTGGAATTTATGAATTAATAAAAAGAGATTTTAAGATAGGAGTGCTATTTTGCATTAGAATTTGAGGCTTGAGTTTCTACTATGTGTATATCTGTATATTGCTATCTGCATGTCCTGAAGGCTGGAAATGGTAAGAGTTCCTGTGTATGGAAGAAGCCTTCACTGTCTTCAGTCTCTCTTCTACAAATGAGGGATGTTTTCAACTTATTTTGCTTTTAAGGCTCGTTCGACTGCCAGGCCTTCTGTTGTTAAAGGGTCAGATCTATCGTCTGACAGTAAGAAGCATGTATGCGAGACTTCATCTGTCAGAATGAAACTAATTTTCTCTTTTTAATTACTTCATTATCTCATTTTGTGTTGATCGAAACAATTAAGATTCTTATGGTGCATTACCTGCAGACAAAGTGATCGGAAGTGGGAGAGGTAGTGGAACGATGAGTGATGGTAAAAAGAAAAGATTCGAAGACACTTCAGAGACACTGTTTAAGAAATTCCAGACATGAGAGCGCAAATGCCTCTTTTGTCAAGGTACTAATCTGGAGGTAATCAAACTTTTGGATGGAACTTTTGGGAGAACTAAATCTAGTTGGAATTAATTTTTGGGGTGAACTAAATTTTTTGAGGGGAACTAAATTCTCTTTAGAAACTTAATTTTAGGGGAAACTAAAATTTTTGAAAAATGAAAATTAGCAGGTAAAACCCTAAAATTTTGGAGCAGAACTAAATTTGGAGTGTACTAAATTTTGGGAGGAAAAAAGATTTTTGGGAGGAACTAAATTCCTTGGAATGAGTTAAATTTTCGGGGGAACTAAGATTTTGAGGGGGGATATCTTAAAAGTGAAAATTAGCAGGTCAAGATTTTGAGGAAATGCCTAGAATAATGGATCATGTTGTTTGATTGCTTATAAATAGTAAGTGAAAAAACATTGAATTTGTTGCTGCTGATTTCAGAATTTGGTGTGAATTTGGTGTTGCTGATTTTGGAATTTTGGCAGTGGGGAAGAAGATTGTGGATCTGTGCCTTGATCGAGTGAGGAATTAGGTGTTGATAATTTTAGATTATTTGCTTTTTACATCCCATAAATTTTTGTTAATTCGGTATTGTTATTTATAATGTGATGCTTCTTTTTGCAATTAACTGTACATTTGCTTTTTCACACGGATAAACTTATATATAATTAGACATGAAATAAAGTTATAGGCAGATGAATATTCTTAAGGGATTACTGTCATGTTTTCTATTGATTGCATGAGAACTGTTTCATTGAAATGTTTTCATTTGGTCCAAGGACATGTGCATATCACTTTAAGGAAGAAGCACAGAAAGAGGAAAGGCTCCCTGCACTTGAGGTTAGTTTACTTTATTTCAAAATTTGTTGTTTTTAGTATATTTTTGGTGTGCTTGGAAAAATTTAATGCTTAATGATGAGATCAAAGAAAGGTTTTCAGTAATGTGAAATCGCATTGACATTTTTACCAGGCAAGTGAGTTTTATACTCAACCGAGACACCTTCCACTGCTGATCATCCAACTGACCACCGAGAAGTTTGCTTCTTCGTTGCCGTTGACGTCGCTCAAGCATCATCCACTGAGAAAAACTTTTGGTTAGGGTTTCATCGATCTCATTTGAGTTCTAACTCTAACATCTCAGTTGCTCTGATCTGCTTAACGGTGAGCGAAAGCACGCCATGGCCGTGGGGGCCATGGCGTGATTTTGCTCACCGTGAAGCAGATCAGGGAGGCCTAATGACAAGTCCAACTTCGTTGTTGATGGATTCGACTCCCCGCTCTCCAACCAAAAAAGGTCTATCCTATTTTCTCTCTTTAGATCTCTGCAAGGGATGTGATTTTTTTCTAATTCATTCCAATTATAGACGATTCCTATCTCATGTATTCAAATCTCTTTATATTGATATTTTCAAGATTCTACGTAATTCTTTATCAATTCTTTTGTGTTAGTTCTTTCTTAGCTTCACCGTTCACCCTCTCTTTTTTAATTGTATAGCATATTATTGGCTCCCTATAACATGTAAGATTTGGCATAACATACTACCATGGAATATTGCAACTTATATAGTTAGTTGATTACTTATGTTTAACATCTATTATACATTTCATGACATATTTTGAATTTTGTCCTACTAGGACAAGTGACTAGGATAAGGGCTTATGACTAGGATAAGATGATGATGACTAGGGTTATTTTGAAATTTGAAATTTTGTAAATGAAATTTTAATGAAATTTGAATGAAATTTGTAACTCATAGAGAAAATGTGACTGAAAATTTGAATGACTTAGAAATGAGTTCCTCGCGTTGGGATTTCCTCACGTTGGGATTTTTGGAGGGAAGGTTTGGAGGGAATAAGGGGGAGGGAAATTAGAGATTTGATCAAATCAATTGATCACATCAAAGAGAGAAAATTTGAATGAAATTTTGACTGCATTAGAAACTAACTGCTAAATGAATATCTCACGGTTGGATTTTAGGAGGGATGTTTTGGAGGGAATTAGGGGACGGGAAATTATTTGATCACATCAGCCCTCATCTTCAACCTGGGTTTCTCAATTACTCCATGCAAAGAAACAGCCCTCATCTTCAACCTCCTAGCCCTCAGCATCAACCTCACGCAAAGAAACAGAGCATCGCTTCTCACACTCATCTGCTCGACTCCTCAGCCGCATTGCTGGAGGGTATTGTTGGAGGTGAGTTCAACTGTATAGTTTTTTTTGCTTTGTTTCATTGAACCCTCACCATAATACAAACTCTCCCATCTGATTTACCTTGCAGAGCTACATTGGTGGAGCTTGAACTTGCAGCCTCAACTCGGTGAGAGCATCACTGTGTGTTGTTTAGAGCTTGAATCTCAACTCGGTTAGAGAATTATATGTTAATATTGTTATTCTTGGAATGAAATTTGATTTTTCAAATATTAAGTAACAGTTAGTTAGTAACAGTAAGTTTGAGTATTTGGGAGAGTTTGTATTGAGTCCAATTAAAACTCCCATTTCAAATTTTAATTTAAGCAAATTTTCATCAATAGTGAAGGATTTGTACAGGATAGTTGCAAATTTTGTAAATTTTGTTAAACTTAACAGTATTTTGTGATTAACAACATTTGGACAGGACATGATATTGATGGACAGCAAAATGTTGCAAATGTTGCAAATTTGGAGTATTTGGAGTATTGACAGGAAACTTAACAATATAATTCCCTGGAAACATCAAATTTGGACATGATAATATGAGTTTGATGTTTCCAAATTATAATATGAGTTAAAAAAATTGAATTGATAGGATAATATGAGTTTGATGTTTCCAAATTATAATGCTGCAAATTTGCAGTATTTGGAGTATTGACATGAAACATCAAATTTGCAACATTATACTCCAAAACATCAATGAGTTTGATGTTTGCAACAGGATAATATGAGTTTAATGTTGCAAATATGAGTATAATGGACAGGATAATATGAGTTTTGATGTTTCCAAATTATAATGTTGAAAATTTGCAGTATTTGGAGTATTGACCGGAAACATCAAATTTGCAACATTTGTACTTAACAACATTTGGATAGGACAGGATATTGATGGACATCACATTTTTATTCAATTTGACTTTTTGTGATTAACCACATTTTGCAATCCCCCAATTCAATTTGGACAGTTTAGTTAAGTTTGGACAGGATATGAAAATTTGAATATCCTATCCAACATTTGAGTACTGAAAATTTTAATTTATAATGCAAATTTGAGTAAAAGTTTAACAATGTTAAACGAGTGAAAGTTTTCTTAAGTTCTTTTGACACAGTGTGTATTGAAAACTTTTGCTCAAAATTTCATGATCACAGTGTATTGTAACTTGTTTTTGAGTTTTCTTAAGATTGAATGTTATTTGGAGCCATTTAAGAGTACGGGATAATATGAGTTTGATATGTTTTGACACAAATTCGCAGCATGTTTCATATGTTTGCAAACTAACCCAAATTTGGTCCAATGAATTGGGTTACAAACTGGATATTTGATAGGATTTGTAGTTGGAATTGGATATGCATTTGGAATTGGATATGCATATCAGAGAAATTTGACAGGATATGCATCCTGTCAAGAATTTCATTTGATTTCAGTTCATGTGCAAAATTTCTTAGCAAATTTCTTAGCAAAATTTCAAGAATTTATGAAAGTGTAAAATTTCTTTGCAATTGCTTATGCAGGCAATGCTCCTTGAATTTTGCGAGAAAGGTTTCATTTGATCTATGTTGTCAGTTTTGTTAGCAAATTTCGTGATCCTAGATCAAATGAGATTGGTTCTCACTTTTTTATCTTGATAACAGGTCAATAGACATCCCTTGAGGCATCAAATGTGCATATCCATATTAACATGAAAGATATGCATATCCTCATCAATATAAGCTGTCTATATGCATATAAACTCATCAATATATCCGGTCAATATGCATAAAAGCTCATCAATATCCATATTTTTTGACAGGATATGCATATTGACAAGATATTAATGAGGATATAAGCTGTCAACAATATATCCTGTGCAGAAAATGCTGATCAGCTGTCAACAATTGGTGAGGATATAAACTTCCAATTGATGATCCTGAATAACACCAGCAATTGATGAGGATATAAACTATGCAGAAATTTTTTGACAGGTTATGTATATTCTTCGATAAGCTCCCCAACAATGGCCATAAGTACTGGTCGATTAACTTGATGTGCATCAGTGATCTCGATCAAAGAAAATAGCTCGAATCCAAAAGGTAAACAGGTAATTTGATTCTTTCCCATGTTTGAAAGCAAAATTGGCAAATGACTTCTGAAACTTATGGGATTGTAGGGGTTTGAATAGAATCCAGCATTTTTGGAAATATTGGATTCTTCAACTAGAATGGTTTCTGAAGGTCGGAATTGCCCAAAGCTTGAACTTGGTGCATCGGGCCGACGACCACTCCCATGTATGTCAAACAATCCTTATGTTTAGTTTTTAAAGCTAAGATAACAGCCATAATTAAGGTTCTTATGTTTAGTTTTTTGTGGGTGTTCAACCCCTGGAACTTTATATAAAGGACCTTAGTTCTTTGGGCAAGAAACCCCACCAGCTGTGATGATTAATTGAGGATCCATAAATATTTGCAACAGTGACTATTTATGGTCTGCATATAGACAACCTCTTGAAATCAAATCTTCTACCAAGATGAACAGAAAGTTGAATATAAGCAAAAGAAACATGAAAATGACTATAGAAGTGTTATCTGTGTTTCAAAAATGTAATTGACATGCCATAATGACTGGTGACTTGGAATAGACACTTGAATATCAAGTAATTCTCAAAAATCACAATCCAATGTTCTTCTTTATTGAAACTTCATTTTCAAGTGTCTCTGGCATCATTGAAAAAGATCAATGCAATCTACGTATCTTTATTCAGTGACAAGGCAACAAATTATAGGCTTTTATTGTTCAAACTCTACATATATGTATTTGTGTCCAGACTTTTAACTGCAAAAAATACTATGATGGAGATCATTCTGATCCGAATTATATATATTAGCTGTTGAAGCCCCTTCAAGAAACTTGGATATGGAATAATACTTCCATAGGCTCAATGTGGCTACTGGCATTTGATGATTAGCTTGACTATATGAAACATGTGATGTTTAGCTACTTATCAATGGCTAGAACTCAGAGCGACGAAACTATGACAGCCTTAAGTTCATTTCTCAATGCATTATTCACGCACAATTAAACTTATTTTCTTATGCAACTGAACAATTATGCACTAGACACACAGTCCTGATTCGAGAATATGCACCAACTTGCTCATCAACCACTGTCAAGTATTGATTATTTGTTCGGATTAGTTTCAACTTTTGGACTCTTTTCTCATAGAAGAATGTGTTAGGAGATGGATCAATTGGAGCTGAAAGTTGTAAAAAAATCTGATGACAAGGATAATAGCATGTAGGCAATAGCTCTTTTGAAACAAATAACATGGAACAGTTTCATTCTGAAGAAGAAATAAGATTGGGAGAGAGATTATAATGTGTAGGCATTGGCTCTTCTGAAAGAGATAACATGGAATTTCTTCAAATAAAAAAGAACTGATCCATCCACACCTAAAAACTACTAATACATGTACTCTTTTATTGCTAAATCAAATTTCATTCTCATCCACATTAACAAAATGGTTTGTTCCATATGATTTTAAGAAAGTGATCAATTCCTAATATGATGCTTTACATCTGAACTTACATAATATTTCAAAATTTGTTATTTTATACCAATAAAAGCTATTCCTTAAAAGGCTCTAATAGGGTTATTTTCCCATTGTGGCAGGCATGTGGAAAAGAAGATTTACCTGTTTGCCATGCAAACCCTTAACTTTGAAAAAAATGGTGTTGCCTTTGTCCCTAAGCTTGATTTATACCAACAGAAAAAAATGGAAAAAGAAAATCTCAAAACATTATAATTATCTGCAACTATTTTGAAAGTATGCTATACAGTATAATTATCTGCAACTATTTTGAAGGTTTGTTCAATAATGACACTTACAGAAGATGTATAATTTCCCCAAGTGCGTGCCATTCAAGCTTGAATTATTTGTGAACCATTTTCATAGTCCATGATCGTTTCTGTTGGAAACATTTGAGAATGAATTTTGAGAATGCCTTTTTGTTATATGAACTTCTCAGAATGCAAATAAACTTCGCATATCTTGCGTTTGCCTTTTAGAAATTTCTTGAAAGAAAATCACTTAAAACGTCAACCTATTACAATTGTAAAGTAAATGTTATCCAACAATAATGCATGAGGCATCAATACATAACATTACTGATATAGAATTCATACTGTTAAACTTAATTACTTGATCATTGTTGTTAAGGAATGCATAGACATATGAAAATTGTAGAGAATTTGTTAATCTTTTGTTATGGTTAACTTAATCTTTTGTTCTGTTTATGTATTATATGTATCTGGATGTGAAAGCTGTTTGGCAATGTTAATTATATCAGATGGAAATTGATTGTGAAAGCACTAGCAAACCATGTTGAGAAAGCTGTTTGAAAGCTGTTTGGCAGCATGTCTTAGACAATTTGATATGTTTGGCATTATTTTAGCACAATATGTTATAGTTATTAGCACAATATGTTAATTTTCATGTGTGTTAATCTTGCTCGGATGTTGAAGATAGGTTTTTCCCATGTTTGAAACTCTATAAGCTATGGTGCATGAAGTTATTTGTTGAGTTCATCCATAGAAGGAAAATATTTGGGTAGAAGTCTATGAACATGACATTTCAGCAATATGTCACCATATACAAAGAACTTTTGTTTCCCATACACAGGAAAACATTTGTTCTCTATAGATATTTCATTAACTTCTGGCGTTTGACTTCTCCGGCGAGAACTCAAGGCATGATCAAATATATCCACACCCTCAAGATTGCCACCATAAAGAGAAGCTATTGTCTAAGTCTCAACATTTGTATGATCCCTAGGTCCTTCTGAATCCTTCTTAAGCTTTAGTATGAGTCAACCTTAAACAAAAACAACCATACAGAATCTATAAATGGCTATTGATGTAATCTATATTCTATCCTGGTGTCAAAGTTTAACATTTACTCAGACGAAGTAGCATTAACGATGTCTATGATACAAAGAGATGCACAGACTAGAATAGGAAATATATGTAAAATGAATATTGTAAGAACTGGGTTCCACAATAGAGACTGCACAAAGATAAACATATAAGAACTACCTCAGCTAATATGTGGGCTGACTTTCACATTGGTCATTAATCACCAACGAACATAAAGGCATACTGCATTTTATTTCGTTGCAATTAGAACATTGTACCATTCTAAACATGTATTAAATCAAATTTATCAGGCCATAGTTTTATGCTGCTTATGAATGTAGTTATCAATTGTCAAAATTCTAAGTTAATCAGTTTTTTTGTAGTGTAATATTTAAATGAACAGTGCCTTAGGGCACATGTTAAATCGGGAGAAAACAAAATTTTGGAGGCATAATGTTTTTGGGGGAAATAAATTTTCTGGGAGAAGCGAATTTTGAGGTAACTAATTTTTTTGAGGGAACTAAATAATAATCATTGTGCTTTAAATTTTAGGGAAACTAACAATGTGAGGGGGAATATCTTAAATGAACCATGCCCTACGGGCACGGGTATATACTAGTATATATACACCAACGTAAACACATACATTGCATAATATCAATCACACTTTATATTTAATCAAATAACACCCTATAATGCAATCACTTTACACACCATAATAATATTACATTATCAGTACACGTGTACAATCGTGATACACCCTTCTACACTTGCATTCATCGTATAGTCACATATATATATAATATATACACACCATAGCAATATACATATAATTAGTATACCGCTACATATACCTATCCATACATAGTTACGACATTCAAAAATCGTGTATACCTCGTGGTATACACGCACACACACGACATCCCGTAAAGGCAAGCAATACCAAACAAAATTTATAACCCTATTACCGTACGTATATCACACATATTCATTTAGTAAGCATATATCTACTCAAGGCTAAGCACATTCATATCTATGGACGAGCACACGCTCACACGTACTAACATATTGATCATATAATAGGCCTACCCACTTAACTATAAGCGCACCTATTATCATTACACTTAACATACACATGATTTACTAGTATACTATTTCAAACATTTACCACATACTCCATTGTAAATACTCCAACACTAGATCTAATACACGCAGACATCCCTAAAGTGGTATAGCTATCCACATATATATAAGTACTATCATTCATACAACTTCATACATATATCATGAATAACACTGAGTATACATATACAACACAAGAGACAACCATTAATATCCTAAGGGTAGCACACTCATACAGGTCCAGACACTCTACTAGATACATGCACCACGACGACATCACAAAAATCAATGGACATCACAAATATGGTTTGTAAACTTCGTAAGTCCATATATGGTCTTAAACAATCCTCGAGGCAATGGTATATACGATTTCAAGAAGTTGTCTTATCAAATGGTTTTACCATGCTTGATGAAGATAACTGTGTATATATCAAGAGGATCAAAAGCAAGTATGTTATTATGTCTCTATATGTAGATGACATTTTAAGAGCCGGAAATGACAAGGGCTTTGTAATGGATATCAAGGCTTGGCTTTCATCAGTTTTTGAGATGAAAGACATGGGAGAAGCCGCATATATCCTTGGAGTTAAGATTTCAAGGAATCGTTCGAAGAAACTTCTTTCTCTTTCACAAGAGACTTATATAAAGAAGGTTCTAGAACGTTTTAATATGCAGGACTGTAAGTCCATTGATACTCCTATAAGAAAATGCGATAATTTATGTCTGAAAATGTGTCCAAAGAACCAAAAAGAAAAGGAAATTATGGAAAAAGTTCCATATTCCAGTGCAGTTGGTAGTCTTATGTACGCTATGATGTGTACAAGACTGGACATCTGTTTTGCCGTTGGAATGGTAAGTCGTTACCAATCCCATCCAGGGCAAGCACACTGGAAAGCGGTTAAGAGAATAATGTGGTATCTTAAAGGGACTGCGGACTATGCTTTATGCTATCAAGGAGATGCCTTGAGGCTCGAAGGCTACACTGATGCTGATTGGGCGGGTGATCTCGATGAGCGACGATCGACCTTAGGATATGTTTTTCTACTCGGATCTAGTGCAATATCCTGGAGTAGCAAGAAGCAATCCTGCATCGCACTTTCAACTATGGAAGCCGAATTTGTAGCATTTAGCATGGCGGTCCAAGAAGCTGTTTGGCTTATGAGGTTCTTAGACAAGCTAATTGATGCAAGTGACTCAGGTGTTGTACCAATATACAGTGACAGTCAAGCATCTATAGCATATGTCAAAGATCCAAAATTCCATTGTAAGACCAAACACATTGATATCCGCTACAAATTTGCAAAAGACTTTGATAAGAACAAGAAGGTAGACAATAGGTACATATCTATGCATGAGATGATAGCGGATCCGCTTACGAAGGCGATCCCCATAGATGTGTTTTACAAACACTTATCATCTCAAGGATTGCGTAAGAGCTGAGTTGTATCAATGTATATTCCCATGTCTATGAAAGATCAAATTTACTAAAAGAATAAGTTCTTTTCGACATTGCATATGAGTTTCTTGAAAATGTTTGTGTACATTTCTTTTAATCTCAGCAATATTTTCTAGTATGTCAGACAAATTGAGGTTGGCTCTCTCACATGAGCAACCGCCTTTATTCTATCAGACGGATAAGATAAAGATGAGACCTGTTTAAAGTCAAAATCGTCAAACGGATGATTTAGAGTCATGACTTAAACAAAATGGTCGTATGAAAGATCTGCATCATATGGATGCTTACAAAAGATCTAAGAGGATTTTTGAAATCTTATTTGTCTTATGCGGGATGTGGGCCCAGGAAATTAATGAGTAGTAAAAGGGACTCAAAGTCAGACATTATGGTGTCTGATCATCATCCTTACAACATCATTAAGACATATGCTCCCTGGGAAAGGAGTGATGTTGTAATACGTATTCATACTATGTATGCATTTGGCCATTGGGTTAGAATAGTAATTGTGTTTACTATTATGTGAGACCCAAAGACCACATGGGTCTTACACTTCTTACCCTTATGGACTTTAATTGGTTCCTTTATATTTGACTGGGTGATCGCTGTCTTAGCATGTTGCTTATGGACTATGGTCAATTCGGTCCGGCGAGGCATGTTAGAAAAGCGAGTCAAGTCAAGATCGAAAGGATCGCAAGAAGAGGAAGATTAATTTCATATTCACATTTGGACTTTAGAGATTCAAAGCTGGCCAGCCAATTGTAATCTAGATGGGATTCAATTGTTGAATATAAAGTATAAGAAATGTGAAGAAATAATCTAGGGTAAAGCATGTGTTGATCTACTCAACGTTGCACCTCAAGGAGTGTTGTGTATCTCTAACAAGTGCACAACAGCGGACTCTATGCGCATGATGGTCACACGGTCTATTTCTCAGTATGATAAACAGAAGAACTAATGGAAAAGATGTTTCCTTACAATCCCCTCAAGTGTGAGTGGGAGATGTTGGATATGGACGACATGTATACACCCATGAGGGGATGTATGAGGGTCTATGAACCTCAGATGTCGCGTGCATGAAAGCATGTGCGAAGGGAACTTTTTCATGTGTGAAAAGGACCACTCGATAAGTGGAAAAAGTCACTTTATAAGTGCATAAAGGCACTTGATAAGTGCATAAGGAAGAGGATAATGAATGGTGTTTATATAGGCTAATAAGCTTATAAGTAGTTATTTCCTACAATAACTACCCCCTTGGCCTATAAATAGGAACCAAGGGTAAGGCTTTTAAGACTAATCCTTCATGCCAGAATTTTGCATAAGGCAACTTATTCTTCCTCTTCTCCCTTCCATTAAATTCTTCTTCCAAAGGTAGATTTAGACGGTGAAACGTTGCTTTGATCCTCTGTGACAAAGTACCAACTGTTGTGGCGAATCCAAGGGCAAAGTTCAGAGACTATAGTGAAGCGTATGCTAACGTAAGTCACTTCTCTCTTTCGATCCTCTATCATCTTATGATGGGATCCAACAAATACGTCCAACACGATTATCAGATCCGATTGCCACAGAGGGATGAAAGGGTTTATCGCCCTGGCGATCGAGAGGTTGGAGTTTACGTCAAGGCTTTTTATCGGGGACTTCGATTTCACATGCACCTCTTTATGTTCTATTTGCTGAGTACATTGAACATTTCCCTTTGCCAATTGATACTGAATGCCATCGGGGTTTCGATCAACTTATTCGCATTGTGCATGATGAATAGGGTTGAACCAATAATGGAGTTGTTCAATTACTTTTTCATGATTCCACCCCTCAAGACCCCGGGTTGGTATATGATAACCGCTCGTCGAGGCATGAAATTGTTTAACGACCTCCCCACCTCGAATCCAAAATGGAAAGATCAATTCGTATTCGTGGTATTTCAAGGTGAGGTGAGTCTGTACTTGATGGGGTATGTTGGTGCGCTCCGGATTTACACCCAAAAACTACCACAAGTGCACGGTGTCAAAGCTTTGTAATATAGAAAAATGTCGATCCCACTAGAGGTGATGCTTATATAGTC